>JAQFZG010000229.1:0-41327 GCA_034695465.1 Entomobrya nicoleti | reverse complement strand
ATATATTGTTTGTATGTCATTAATTATTAATTTAATTCAGGCCAGACTCTAAATGTATATGGCAAATTAAAAACCAAGTTGGTAAAAATATATTTTTCAGATATGAAATCCGTCAAATAAACTCCATAGAGTATATTTTCGACCATGTTCTCTCTCGTATAATAAATAATCTGTATAATCCGGATGCAATATTCAAAAAGAAGTGAATCATGAATTGCCGGACAAACGGAATCATGAGTTTTGCTGACGCTTTTAAATTGTCCTTGTTTCATTCTTACTTTGCAACATTATGAGAATTTGAACGACGACATTCATGGCCAAATGAATACATTCTTTGATATTTATTACTTGGTGTTTGTTCCGTTTTCACTCATTAAATACAGTTTGTTCAAGGATTCTAGAATAACAAATATATTTTCTATGAAATATTTGAATCATGTTCAAAAACATAGCAAAAGTATTCTGTCTACTTCATTAAGGTTTACAAACACATGCCTATGTTGATCCGTAAATTAAAATTAATTTGTTTACGTACCTATCTAAATTAGTTATTATGGAAAATTGCTAAATTTGTGAGTATGTATGTCTACGAATAATTGAGTTATTGTCATAGTTCCTTCATACAAATACATGCTAACATGAAGCCTTTGCCTTAGTTCGAATTTGTTGAACGCTTTATTTGTAATACCTATATTATACCTACAACACCTATAATTCATTCTGCGATTATTATCTATCTTTGAAAAAACATTCGATCCTTTCATGATGACGTATAGCAGTTTTAAGGAAAATACGGTTACTGCTCTTGTTTAAATTTACAGCTACTACAACCAAGATTTCCAGATATAGATTATTGTTTTAAATAAGCAGCGAATATGCATTTGCTTTATAGTATATTCATAACACTTCAGGTGTTTTTCAATACCACATATTGTGAAGAAAGCATGGATATCAAACGTTATATCAACATTTTCCAACCGTGTATAGTAGAAATAATTGAAAATATTGTGCTACCAAATAATGTACGAAACATTATTACTAAATAAGTATTCCTCTGATACGCATATTAGAAAAAATAAATTATTTTACTATTTTATTTCAGATACATCACCAAATGGATACAAAGGTAGAATTTCCTACTATTAAGTCATCCCACGTGTATAATGAATCTTCCCGAAGGTTTTTCGGTAGGAAAAAGAAAGGGTTTAGTATGCGTTGTGATAACAAAGATACTAGCTTAATAACTCCTCAAATGTATAAATACAAGAAGGATAAAACACCACCAACTAAAAATCTACTAGCACGCTGTGAAGCAACTATTTACATTACGCCTTTTAAAAGTTGTCAGAAGTGGTCTCGTACAGATGCCTCAAAACAATATCCTGGTATTCTTCTGAACAACAAAAACATATCTTCCGTTTTTCGATCAGGTATGTATTATGTGGTTGTTGGCAACAGTGCTACGATGACCCAAGCAATGAAAGATAATATGTTTTATGATATTGACATTCCAAAATTGCCTCTAAGTGCACCTCGTAGCTTAGGCATATTCACAAAATTATATTTGCAATTAACGGAGTCCGGTGAGATTTTTTATTTGGCGGAAATGGGAAATGCGGCTACAGATATTGAACGAGTGAACAAAAAGTGTTCCATTTCTGGAAAGAACAAAGGCATTTCAAAGTTGTTCGATACCTTGTGTTTCTACAATACTTATATTGAAAGTAGATACATGTTTTATAGGTTAGAGTTTACTGATATTAAGTCCGAGAAGATGCTAATGAATATAGTTCGCCTAAACAAACAAAATTATCAGGAGCAACACTGGGTTTTGCACTGTGCTAACTGTAATTTCGACTTTTCCGAAACCCATAAATCAAACCCAAGTTGCCAGATGAGACAATGGAAAGGTTATCCATCACTTGAACTAATTATGATATTCCTAATGTTTAGAAACTCTACAGTATTAACAGACGAGCGTTACACACATGATGACTTGCCGCTGCCACATATACAAATTGAACAAAACATTAATCGGATCCAGCTTGTGAGGATTGAAAGCAAAGGATTTCATTTTGTGACTTGTGCAAATATTTTGAAAGTTAGTGGTTTGAGCTTTGTAGGACTCATAAGCTCATTTGACTTGCCCACTTGGATATTTCTTTTAGTACTGTCGGCATTCTCAACAATAGTTCTAATATGCGTACTTAAAAAGTCCAACTCTCAATTTGACATTTTTGATGTATGCTCTTTCTCGATCAAAATTATTTTAGAACAGAATGTTCCAAAGTTTACCGGGACTGCGTCGTTCATCATCGGCACATGGTTGTTAGCTGGTGTTGTCATATCTCAATGTTACAGAGGGGAAAACGTGACTCATCTTACAGCACCCTTCAAAAAGCCGAAACTGGACTTTTATTCACAATTATTAGAAAGAAACTTTAGTTTCTTGAGCTCAATGTCGTATCAATCGCATTTAAAACAAAACGAAGACACTCTTAATTTGCTTGGCGGATTCACTCCAATTTTAGACACAATCATGCCAACAAAGGCTAACAACATGTTTCTAAATGTGTTTCCATCAGAGTTTGAAATGACTTATGTTAAAAGTGTCACTAGCGAAAATTTGACATTAGTTCATAAAATACTTGCTAATTTAAAAAGGCCCGAACAATTGAAAAACGTAAGTCAAGCACTCACGGAATCCGATTATTTCGTCAATGCACTTCAGCTGTGTGAGAAAAAGGCGTTTATAGGCAGCTATGGAAGTGCATTTCCTATTTACACCCAACTTAGGGATAAGCTTAAAACTAATGAAAGTCATTTTATGGAGAGTTTATCTTTGAGTAAAGAAACCTTAGCTTCTATCATTACATCATGGAGGTTTGAAAGAGTTTCGATGGATTCCGATCAGTTTATGGTTAAAGTTCATTTCTTTCTTCAAACTGGAATAATTGATGTGTGGAGTAAGTGGAGTTTGAGAATACAAACTTATAACGATAAGATTTTGGAATCAAAAAGTTCGAGGTCTCTTGTTAAAAGTCTAAGCATGCGTGGAAATATTCTGGTCATATTTTGTCTTTGGACTAGTATATTAGGCTTAGCTTGTTTGGTGATTGGGGAAGAAATTTTAATCTACCTTGTTATGAAAAGCTGGCCGAATAGAAATGGAGTGAAATCATCAAGCAATGGAATGATATCGATACGGGTTTTGAGTAATACGTAGACTGGTTTACAGTGTCATCGCCAGTTTTATATTACTTATAACGAAGAATTTTTTATACAGTCAAATATTTGAATTGAACACGTATTTTTATTCAATGACAAGAGACTCAAGACAGCACTAATTTATGTTACCAAGAAATAAATTGCGCTTGATATTGAATAAACTACAATACGTGTTTCGATTTTATTTTATTAATACTTAAAAACATTTTAATCATTACAATATGTAGGCAAGGCAAGGAGTTTGCTTTTTCAGGAAAAATGTTTACCCCAATATTATTTTGAATACACTTTATAATTTCTTAATTCTAATAATCGAGCATTTTTGAATTCTATTTTATGTCAAGCTGAGTTACAATTTTCTGAAGCTTGACATGGACGGAGGTTACTGTACAACACATTATGGCATAGCGTATGAAGTATTACATCAACCTTCAAAGTTAGTGAGGCAATCTATTCTATAATCATAATCGTATACAATTTATGCAAGCCATTTGTGATTCTAACCACAACAATTCGAGTTACCGAGTTTGTTAGTATAGCTACAAAAATTCAAACGATGAGACACCGTTTTTGGGCCTTATTACTAAGAATGCGTAGAATCCTGATTTTTTATTTTTTATCCTTTATAAATCGACCACAAGCAATGCACGCAAGCTATAAGTATCATCGTTTATTTATAAATTTAAACGTATTATTCTTGTTTAAAAGATATTCAACTGAGAGTGTATGTGTTAATAGAATAACGTGGGTTCATTAGCAAACTTAGTATAAAATTAATATAATTAGCAGTTTACCCGGTTTTTCTCAGGATTTTTTTCATGCATTTAATTAAAACAAACGTAAAATGTTTTGTTCAATTGTTTGTTGATGCAATTCAACTTTTTTGTTTTGTTTGGAAATATCTTAACAACTCGTTGTTATTGCTGGATTATGTTATTGTGATGTTTAAATTGTCACGAAAATACTACTAAAAATAGGTCAAGAATATAATGTACAAAGCTTAAACCTTGTTTTTTCTTGTTTAGTAAAGCCAACTATTCTTTGCATTAGATAAACACCTTTTGTCAAAAGTTGCAAGTTGTTGTTACAGTTAAATTATATTCTTAAAATTTCCACGAATAGTGAACAGTATTCTTGTTAAAAAGAAGTAAACATGTTTACAAATTCATATATAAAACAAATAAAACACTTGCAAAACATACTACCGCTTCAAACTGGCCCATGTAAAATAAATAAGTTCATTTCAAATTTTCATTTAGGATTTTGCATAATTATTTGATGATACTTGTTTACAAATGTGTTTTTAATAGATTTTGGTCTGTTATTTATTCAATATAAGGTGGGCTTTAATTCTTTGTATAGTAAAAATTTACAAAAAAATGTATAAATAAAATGTAATTAAAAGTTTTTTTTTAAAGAAATCTGTCAACTTTTTGGAGGGTATAGTAATGTACAAATAATTTGATTGTCGCCTATTTTAAGTTAATTTTATCACCGACATCCTCAATTCATTAGCTACGTTTATCAGTTGTAAATATCTTTGCTTAATAAACTAATTTTCATATACTTTCTTCAGTCATTAAGTTAATTTAAGGCAAGCTAATTACAAATGGCGAATTAAAACAAAATTAATTCAAATATTGTTTTTCCCATTTAAAATCTTTCATATTATTAGAGGTACATGTTTATGAACACGTTCTTCTCGTGTAATAAATGTATTTTCTATAAATCGGTATACAATATTACACGTACAGACCGACAAACTGAGCCATGGAGTTTACTGACACTTCTACATTGGGCTTGTTTTATTCTAACTAAGCAACAGTATAAAACTTAAAAAAGTTTTTTGATCAAATGAAGACATTCTTAAAGATTTATTAATAGGTGTGTCGTTGTCATAAAATTACAGCTGGTTGATGGATCCTACAATAGCTGGAAATTTTTATTCCTTGAAATAATTGAACCGTGTTCATAAACATAACCAACGCAGTCAATTGCAATGCATGTTCAAAAAATTATCCATTAAGGTTTACAACACGTATCTATGCAGATCCACAACTAAAAATAATTTGTTCACGTTTCCATTTAGATTACTCACCATGACAAATTACTACATATGGAAGTAAATGCAAACATAATTGAATTACATGGATCCTATAGAGAAATATATGGTATGCCTGCATGCAACCTGTACAATTGGTTCAAATTTGCTGGACACTTCATTTGAGTTTTGTGCACTAATTCATGCAATGATTATTATCTTGTTTTGAAAAACACTCGATTCTTTCATAATAGTGTATTGCACTTCCGAGAAAAAATACAGTGTTGTTGATGTTATTGCGAATTATTTAACAATCAGTGTAACTAGATAATACTCTACTTTATTGTTCATGTACAGTATTTACGATAAAATATGACCATTTTTAATTGTCAATCCAAATATCACTAGCCTTTGCAATCTAATTCTAAGGGCTCCTGCCAGTGTCTAATCTAGAAACCAAAAAAGAAATTTCCAAAAACTAATTGTTTTAATTAAGCTGTAAACATGCATTTGTGTTTTAATCCATTCATAATACTTCAGGTGTTGCTCCATAAAGCATACTGTGAGGAAACCAATGACATAAATCGTTATATAAACATATTTCAAACATGCGTAATAGAAATAATTGAAAACGTGGTGTTACCAAATAATGTAGGAAACATTTTAAACCATATAAATATTACCTTCGATACAAATATAAGGATTAATTGAAATTTATTTCCCTATTTTATTTCAGCTGCATCATCAAATGGATTTGAAGGTTCGCTTTCCCATCATCAGGTCCTCTCACGTATATAATGAATCTACCAGAAATATTTTTGGCAAGAGAAAGAAAGGGTTTCGTATGCGTTGTGACAACAACGATGCTAGTTTAATAACTCCTAAAAGGTTTCGATACAGGAAGGGTAAATCACGACCAATTAAAAATCTTGCGAGTTGTGAAGCAACGATTTATATAACGCCTTTTAAACGTTGTCAGAAGTGGTCTCGAACAGATGCCTCATTAAGATTTCCTGGTGTTCTTCTGAACAACAAAAATATATCTTCCGTCATTCGATCAGGTATGTATTACGTGATTGTTGGAATTTTTGCTACGATGACGCAAGCAATGAAGGATAACATGTTTTATGATATTGACATTCCTAAATTAGCTTTAGGTGAACCTCGTAGCTTTAGCATATTTACAAAATTTTATTTGGAGGTCAAGGAATCAGGTGTATCTTTTTATCTTACGAGAATGGAAAATGTAGGTATCGTCATTGATCGAGTGAATAAACAGTGTTCAATTTCTAGAAAAACTAAAGGCGTTTCAAAGTTTCTTGATACATTGTGTTTTACAATACTTACCTTGAAAGTAAATACTTTTTTTACAAGTTGGACTTCAATGATATTAAGTCCGAGAAGATGAAACTTCCGGTTCGACTCCTAAACGAAATGAACAATCAGGAGCTACACTGGGTTTTGCACTGTGCTAACTGTAAATTTGACGTTTCCGGAACTCATCAATCAACAACAAGTTACCATTTCAAACAATGGAAAGGTTATCCATCACTGGAACTGGTCATAATGTACTCAATTTTTAAAAACTTTACAGTATTGACAGAAGAGCGTTACACCCATAATGCCTTGCCACTCCCACAATTACAAATTGAACAAAATATTAATCGAATCCAGTTTGTGAGGATTGAAAACAAAGGATTTCATTTTGTGACTTGTGCGAACATTTTGAAAACTAGTAGTTTGAGCTTTGTAGGACTCATAAGCTCATTTGACTTGCCCACTTGGATAATTCTTTTGGTAATGTCAGCATCTTCTTCACTTGTTTTGATCTGCTTGCTAAAAAATTCGAACGTTCAGTATGCCACTTTTGATGTATGCTCAATCACCACCAAAATAATTTTAGAACAGAATGTTCCAAAGTTTACCGGGACTGCGTCGTTCATCATCGGCACATGGTTATTAGCTGGTGTTGTGATATCTCAGTGTTACAGAGGCGAAAATGTGACTCATCTAACAGCGCCCTTCAAAAAGTCGAAACTGGATTACTATTCACAATTATTGGAAAGAAATTTTAGTTTCTTGAGCCCAACTTCGTATCAATCGCATTTGAAAGAAGCAGAAGATACTCTCAATTTGCTCAGTGGATTCACTCCACTTTTAAATGCTATCCAACCAACGAAAGATAATCTTTTCAGTAACAGGTTTCCATCAGAGTTTGAAATGACCTATGTTCAAAGTGTCACGGGCGAAAATTTGACGTTAGTTCAAAACATACATGCAAATTTAAAAAGACCTGAACTAATGAAAAACTTAAGTCAGACCTTCGCGGATTTCAATTATTTCGTCGACGCACTTAAGCTGTGTGAGAAAAAGGCGTATGTAGGAAGCTATGAAAATGCATTTTCTATTTACAGTCAACTTAGGAATAAGCTTAAAACAAATGAAAGTCATTTTATCGAGAGTTTATCTCTGAGTAAAGAAATCTTAGCTCCTACCGTTACAACATGGAGGTTTGAAAGAGTCCCCGTAGATGCTAAACCGTTTATTACGAAACTTCATTCATGTTTTCAATCTGGTATTTATGATTTGTGGAGTAAGTGGAGTTTGAGGATACAAACATATAATGACACCGTTTTGGTTGCGAGAAGTAGCAGGCATCCTGTTAAAAGTCTTAGCATGCATGGAAATATTCTGGTAATATTTTATCTTTGGGCTGGACTTCTTGGTTTAGGTTGTGTTACGTTTCTGAAGGAAATTTTGGTTTTGTTTATTATTAAAAACCGGTCGAAAAGAAACGCCACGAAAGCAAGCTCCAAAATTGTATGGGTAATTACGATGAACTCAAAAACAACTGGTTATAATACTATATTATAATTAGATATAGATTTAGATGATTTAGATTGGCAAAATGCTACACAGCGATCCCATGCTAAACCCTCATGCTAAACCCATATTTAAAACTGCCCAATGCTAAACCCAATGCTAAACAATCATGCTAAACCCAAATGTAATACTAAACCCAATAGTTAATACTTAATTGCTATACCCAACAGTCAAAATTAAATTGCTAAAACCAATGCTAAACCTATGTTAAGTATCTAAATGCTAAATCCATGTTAATAAATCAGATGCTAAACCCATGTTAATTAACTAGATGCTGAACCTGTGCTACTTAACTAAATGCTAAACTCATTTCAATTAACTAGATGCTGAAGCTGTGCTAATTAACTAAATGCTAAACCCGTCTTAATTAACCAGATGCTAAACCCATGTTAATTAACCAGATATTGAACCCATCTTAAATATCTGAATGCTAAACACGAGTTAATTAAGTAGATGCGAAACCCATGTTAAATAATTATATGCTAATCCCATATTAGTTAACCAGATGCTAAAACCATGTTAATTGACTGAATGCTGAAACCATTTGAATTAACAAAATGTCATTTAATTGTTTTATAATTTGTTTGTCCAAGTAGTAGCCACGTGGCCATCAGAATGATGTTAAAACTTGTACTGAAACGTCATTCGAGGATTTAGGAGGTATGGGCGCTCTGAAATGTTTTACTAATTGTGTTACTAAATAAATTAGCAAAACAAACTAAACTCTTTTCTGCTCTTTTTAGCTCGTCAAGACTGTTCGTGGAAAATAATGAACTTAGAGACTAGAAGATGGATCTACTTTACTGATCCAAGCTACTCAAAAAAGGAAGTATGGTTGTAAAATATGCGGAACATGAAAGCTGATTCTTTGGATAATGAGTTACGGGAAATTGCTACTAATTCGATAACCTCGTCCAATTGTATTGGTTTTATAAGTAATATAGTTAAGCTGGCTGTAGGTAGGCCTATGTACTAAAAATAACCGAATTAAATACAATTTATTACTATTACAATAAAACATGTCTTTACTCATTTCACATCTTTTAACTTGTCTTGTATATTGCGGACTTTATTCTGGCACTTTCGGCAACCCTCGGATTATAATATAACCCTCTAAAAAATAGCATTGCAGGTTTGAGTTTAATCAGGAATTGAATTTTACGAGGCATTGACATTATTACCTGAATACTAGCCTGAATAAATCAACCTCGTCAACCCGTAACGAATTACTTGACAAAATATGCATTAACGTGTTCTCGTCCAAATCTGCGAAAAAATTCTCTCGAGATCTCGTAGAACTACCGTTCCATTATAAACAATGTAGCCTTCTCAAGCCTTGCGTTCTTCATCGAAAGTGCTGACTTCAAAACTTGCGTAGCGTTCGCGTCGTTTATTTGCTCTAATATAGAGTCAACACATTTGTCTACCATACATTGCACTTTGTACTCCGTGCCACATCGCATCAGTTCTAATTGCTCTGTATATGGTTGGTTGGGATCAAACATGTCTTTGTAAATGTACCATGTAAAACACAAAGAAAAAACACAACAATTAACGTAAGCGTTTCAATGGAGCAGAGATAAACTCATGCTCACGTCGCGTCGTACTATTCTTACGTCAAGAAAAGACGAGACTCTTGCAGTTCTGTATGTTGAGAAATTGATAGCAACATGATCCAGTCCTGCAAATGTGGCAAACCCTTCATTGAAAATGTCGGATGCTGATGCAAGAACAAATTTATGTACTTTTATCTTGTCATCATGCACTCCAACCAAAAATGTTACATCAGTGAAATGGCCAGCGCTTCGAAGTGATGCCATACGTGTATCGAGGTTGCTTTTAGTGAAAATATCTCCCATCTTAAACGTTCAATGAGTGAAAGCACAAATATATTATCTGCGTACTGTGCGAATTTTTTTACAAGTTTACACGTAAACAGCAACTCAGTACTATTCAACTTCACTCAACTGGGTCAACTTCAATCCATCTTTTTACCCGAGCAATGGGGATGATATTTTATTTGTTGGTTTCCATTAAACGAAAGCTGTGATAAGAAGGCCACCTCTATTCTCTCTGCTGTTGTATGATTGTGTGTTTTGTTTATGGTAGGTTTACCTGCTGAAAAATACAAAATTAGAAATCACACTGGAAAATACTCTGCTTCTCTCTGGAGAGTGTAAACAACCACCGCATGTCGGATCATTGTTGACCATGCTTGTATGTATGTTTCTATCAGACCGAGAAAAGCTCAAAGACTGTCAACATAGCTGAGGGCTTTCCCTTCAAATAGAGACAGTAAGTCACCCCCCAAGCTGAACAAGGATGTATCATCCGTATTGTTCAAAAGGCTATAAGCGAATAGGATCTAGATTCCACCATCAACTCTTCTACAATCTATGTTTGTTTTGCATCTCCGCCTTTTTGCGTGTAACATTACGCGAGTGGAGAAACTCAATTTTGAGCTATATACTAGTATGCTTTTTTAAACAACACTATTACAGTTTTTTTCTCATGTTACACATGCTACACATCTACATCATCATCATAATTAGATACAAAAATTCAGCAATACTAGTTTTATGACTACTTGTATTATGTTATAACTGACTGGATATATGACTGAAAATATATTGGCGGACTAATCATGACATATGATTAATTTGATGTGTGCATTAAAAAGATCGTATATTTCGAAAAATCTGCTGTCACACAATACCCGCTCTCTTTGTTGTAGCACGTTTGATCTAATATCGCCAATTTTCACAAATTTGCATGTCCTCCTGTAACTTTAATGCAGTATCATTTCGAGCAGTGAGTACGGATTACATGGTACATGTATCACAACACCATTGTAAGTAACTTAATGCTGATGATGATAGTATTGATGAACAAAACATGCAAATAATGCTATGATTAATCTCTTTAATCTTTGTTGTATTGTCAAATTATTGTTTTATCGTCGGCAGACCGACGAATGCTGACGTGAATAAAGAAGGTTGAATACCTTGAAGAAAAGTCTGAAAGGCAGCCTGGAAACAACGTTATTTGAAGACCTATTGTATGTAAAAAAGATAAACTTTGTATGTAATATGTTCGGGGTTTTAAATGAATGATTTGACCTTCCAGTGTATTAATGCAACTTTTCAATGAAACGCTATCAAGATTTTAAAGATTTCCCTTCTTCATCAAGATTATAAAAGCAGCCTATAGCTGATTCTAAACGGTATTCAGGTGTCTTTTGGTTCGCACTTCTCAGTGGATACTTTCACTTACATAGATAACAACTAAAGTTACGTTAAGGATTACAGTGCTAAAACTGTGAAACTAGAAAATTGTACACGCTGAAATATTGAAATATTAAATCTGAAATACAATCTGAATCTAATGTTGCATTTTCTGTATCTCATCCCGTCTACTCTTTATCGTGTGCGTTTGCTTTTCAGAGTGTCATTTAAAAAAATTAAAGTATCGGCGAACCTGCCTTTTTCATCCTGAATGATTAAAAAGGAGTAGAGCAGTAAATATTTAAAACGGAAATGTTTAAAAATATTACTTAATATTATTTCTGAACTATGTGGCTAGTTTTAGATTTTAATACATGCATCTCTACTAAAACGTTGTATAAAAGATTAATGGCAGTTAATACACTTGTATGTGATGTTGGTTTTTATATTTTGCAAATCATCCACATGCTTTATAATTCTTGGTAGTTTTAAATTGAAACAAAACAAAAACTCTGTTATATATTGTGTGAGAAAAAAGATAGAAAAAGGGTTTTAAATGCATAATTTGATACTTTGTTTTTTACTTACTTGTTGAATACATCAAACGTTTTCTAGTATTTGAGTATTTCACATTCTACAGTCTAGTGAATTCCTCCACTCATCTAAATGTCGTCTACTAATAACGAAAACTAAAAACCCGCATTCAACATTTCTTTAAAACACTTGCCATATGTATTTGCATGTGGTTGGGTACTGCTGGGGGTGGTTGTGTTGGCCAGGTCCGAAAAGTATATTTCGGACCTGGCCGTCAGGTTTATTCGTATAATTTCATTACACGGCAGTGTTCTTCCAGCTCGCTAAAAATATTTTAAACTATGAACATTAGCTCTTTTGGTACAGCAATTAAATTTATGTTACCAGTACTGGAGAGAATGTTTGATATATTTAATTTGTGCCTTACATAAAGTAACTGTCCTCCCTACCTGGAATGAATTGTCCGTTAATCTGTTCGCGATAACAGTGTTTTTCTCCGCACGCATTTAATCTTGAGATAATGCCATCAATAATAGCCTGCCTGAGGATAATTAACTGGCTTTCGTTTTGGAAGAGATAGTAGTAATTAATGAGCCTCATCATTTTACTTTCTGCACTAACGCATTTTTTGCATGGTATTGTGTCGGAGGAACTTGAGTGAATGTAAAAATCGTGTATAACAATAGCGTATGTTGCAGCGACTTTAACATACGTGAAATTAACTCTATACAGAACCTCTGAACGCCCAGTGAACATCTGAGTGATACGTATAATGGTTTATATAAAGCATATCAGTAACATTTTCAGAAAGGTGTGTGTTCATACTGACAACATGATTCAAGCTTTATAGTACTCCCTTTTGCTTGAGCCAAAATGCGTAACGTCTTTTCGCGTGTGGTGAACAGAAGGCGAGTTTAAAAGGCATAACTTTATTCAAAACACTTATTTTCAATTAAGATTATATTTGTGTGTAAATTTTAATCGATTTTTTTGTTGCTCCGTTAAAACATTACGTAGTATTTAAAGTATTTTATGTTTACGCCAGCCACTAAATGAATACATACGTTAATACTGGACTGAAATCAAAGCTCAGCAGATTATTGCCTATGCAAAAAGTCGAAAACGCATAAGCTTAGGCAACTGCCATGAAGCAAGATAAATAGAGTTCAAGAAGTCCAAAGCTTAAATTGATGAGTTTTAAAGGTAGTTCTGACAATGCATACATTTCTCGATGAGTATAATCTAAAACTACATTTTTATCCTTCGATGGTAAATGTCTGTATTTTTATTTTATTTTGCTGACATTGATGTGTCATTTTACGATATAAGAGGATATATTGCTGAACATTATGTACCGGGGAGGAAAATTAGTTATTATATTTTTTTAGCCAGACATGCGGGGCAAATACAATCCATGTTTAGAATGTGCATATGTATTCAAACATTCATTATTATCAATGAGCCAATGTTTTTCGGGGTACTTTCGGACTCTTGTAGTTTGCAGCAATGTGGTATTCAATTACAAGGTTTAATACTTCTTCACTAATGTGACTTTTGACAACATTAACAACTTTTATAAACTCTTCTGTAGTCGATTCTTGTTACAAGATATAATTATTTGGGATGAGACAATTTCAATTATTATAAGTTTCATGACACAGTATGCTTGGGATGTTCTGAAACTAATTATTTATACAAGTTATACCACAAAATCGAAATGAATTGATGGGATAGAGAACAACAAAAATTTGCAACAACAATGACTTTAGGCAACAAAATTAACTATTTCCTTATGCTAAACTTATATTAAAAAATATTCATAGTAGATTTACTTTGTACATTAATGAATAATTGCGCGATTAAAATAAGTGCTTTGCTAAAATTTTAAGAATTGAAGGTTCATGCTCGATATTACTTTTATTTACAGTTCAAGTACATAGATATATAAATCAAAAGCCGAATAAATTGTTTTTCCATGTTTTGCAAAAAAATAGTTTAAATTCGTCTATATTTTTCCAACCTTTGTGTTTATGTGTAATGAAAAACACAAATAAATATCTATTTAAGAAGGTTTACTCTTGATGAGTTCTGTTTTGTTCAATATCAAGACGTCCCGTAGTTTATTGTATGTGTGTAAGAAATATATGTTTATATATATATATATATGGGCTGTTAATTATGTGTAATGTGCACACGGGTTATGGCCTTTGTATGCTGCAGAGATAGGAAAATATTTATTATATATTTTAGAAAATAATTACTTTGAAACAACAACAAACTTTAGGGCATCACGTTATAGTGTCAACATGTGTATTTATTCAAAGCAGCTTTTTTTCTTTTTAATGGGAAGAATATACAGACTAACAATTATGATATTATAATGTAAAAAAAATTAAATCTAATTACCTAGTATGGAATAACCAAAACATGTTTAACCAAAATACAACACTGAATCCAATGAATCAAAAGTTTATCGAGTCACCCCAATCAATTCAAAATTATCTTTGAATACTACATTTATAATCATATATAAAAATTGTAGTTTTAAAGTTTTAAAGTCATTACTCATTACTGAGCCCTAGAACTTTAATTTATCAGTCGACACTCACGTCAAAGACGGGCACTCGACTGCACTCATTGATTTCACTCGCACTGATCAAGTTGATCATACAGAAATCCCAGGATGCGACTGATCCCTGTGCACTAGTCAAGGGTCCTTTTTATAGGGTTCCCAGTCACCAGAAAGCGTCACTTTTCTTCAAAGCGTCCTTATCCCCAACCCTCGGTCCCTGACCAATCTCTCTCGCCTCTTTCCCACCACTGTATTCTTACATACATACATATATACATGGAATGCACCTCAAGCATCCCCATAAAAATAAAACCTATCTCAATATTTTTTACTGCAATCCTGCAGTTTCTATAATACAGCTGCAACCTGCAACATAATCTCTTTTTTATTGTCCTTTGTTTCCTTGGACTTGTCTTTCTTTTATTTACTCTTATCTCGACTCTCATCTTAACTTTATATTTTCGTTCTCACCGGTCCATTTTTTTACTCAAAACCCCTTTTAGATGGTCCATTAACATCTCAAACTTGATCAGGGTTCGAGTGTTTATCACTTTTAAAACGATAAGGGATCTCTTACACTTACATATTTAAAAACATCTTTTCATTATATCTACTCGTTTTCTCATTTTAAAGATTTCCTAAACATTCCTGTTTTTGCATTTTTACCCAAAAATCGTCTTATTTTCGTTATTCAAGATTTTTATATTATTACCTTCTATTCAATTCTTACACTCATATTATATACATAACATAACATGGACGTTGTTCGTTCATTCACATTTTTGATGTACCATTTTGGCCGATGGGAGACCATTCCTAAGAAAAAATCAAATTATATTTGCTTAAATAATTATGTCAACCTACGCAGCTGGTAGTGTTTCTTTATAAATGACATCGCTTATATTATATCTTTCTCAAATAATTTTGTTATCTTGATTTATCATGGTACATCGTTCATGAATCTTTGTAGGAGCGAACGCAATGCCATAAATTCTACTGCATCAGAACCTTTGTTGTTATTAATATTTTCTAAGTATTGTGTCATTTTCCCTTGCATTCCTCTAAGCAATACAACACGAGCCCGAATAAAACATGAAAGTTCTAAATATCGTCGTGTCTTTACAAGTTCAAACGTGTTATTTATTTTGTTTAAAAGATATTTAACTGATGACTGTTTAATTGCGGAGAAAACTTCTTCAAAACTATTTTAATTAAAATCGGAATATTTTAAAGCTTAAGTTGTTTACTTTATAAGGAACTTAATCTGTTTTGATCACTTGTTTGTTTTTTATAAGGCAACGTTTTTTGTGGCCAAAAAATAACTTAACTACCATTTCATAATGGTACGTTTCTTTTTAAATCCGTCACGAGAAAATATTAAAAGATAAAATTATGTCAATAATACTATTTGCAAAGCTAAACCACCCGAAATACAATTTTGTTACAAATTCAATGTTTAGTTGATACAATTGTAAACACTTTGGTTTAGTTAAGCCTACTTGACGATTCTTTGCTTCGGAGATTGTTGGAATAGTTAAAACATAATATACAGTGTAGTATTTTTTGATAGGTGGTAAACATGTTTACAAAATCATTTTTAATACAAATTAAACACTTGCAAAATATATTGCATGTTCTAACTTAACTATTTTAAATAAATTTGTTCGTTTGGATTTCGCTTTTAACTATTTTCTCGATATATGACACGACCGCGAATCATAAACATGTAATGTGTGTAATTTTTTAAAATATACCTATCCACAAATGTATTTTCATACATTTTCGCCTTTTCAATATAAGATGTATAAGTATATAGTAAATTACAAATAAATTTCGTTTGAATATAATTTAATTAAAAGTTGAAATCTGTCAACTTTTTAGACGGTATTATAATGATTGATTAATTTATTTGTCGCTAACTTTATTTTTATTATCGAAATTCTTCATTCTCGAGCTACGCATGCTTTCACGTCCTTTGTAAAAACTGTTACTTAATCAAGTATTATAGTAAGAACAAAGTAAATTAATTTGATATGATACGATACACTATTGTCCATCAATCTATCGTACCTTGCCTAGCCGTTTGGTAATGAAAAATTTGAAAGTATACTGAACATCGACATCTGAAAACTTTTCTAGACGATCAACGTTTTGACTCCACAAGTGGTTATATAGATCCGTAAATAAGTTAATTTGTTATTACGTGTCTATCTATAAAAACACGGAAAATTACTTGGTTTGTGTTTTAAAACGCTGTGTTAGAAAATAATTGATTTGTTTACGGAATGCTTTCACACAAATACAAATTTACATGCAGCAATTGGCTTAATTGTGTTAAGTGGTCTTGTTTTGCGCCTCATTCATTATATCCACAATTACAGTTTTGCTTATAACGTTGTTTTGAATAAAAATTGGGACTTAAAAACGGCGACACTTAACTCTGGGAATAATACAGTAGTGTCGATGAAATTCAGAGTGAATTAGAATGATGCATTATTTTTTTGGACAATACCTTTTTGAACGCATGTTTGGGTTCATCTTTGATTACCACTGTAAACTCTGCAATACTAACGGTGTACTTGTTTCTGACCAGTAAATTGACACCAGTAGTTTTACTAAGCCAAGTTCTCGAGTGAAGCATATACATGCATTTTCTTTATAATTCCTTCATTTTACTTCAAATCTCTTTAATACCCACATATTGCTCTGTAAATATGGATATCATAACATATTTCAACATTTTCCAATCGTGTGTGGTAGAAATAATTGAAAATGTGCTGTTATCAAGCAATGTAAGAATTTTTAGATCTAGATCAGTTTTAATTTTTATAGCTATGTAAAATTAAAATAATAAAATAAATTTACTTTTTATATTAGATGTATCAATACACGGATATGAAGTTGGAATATCCTACCATTAGGTCATCGCACGTCTACAAAGAATCTCCACGACGAATGTTTGGCTCCAGGTCAAAAGGGATTTCTATGCTCTGTGACAACAAAATAGCAACTTTAAAGACTCCTAAAAAATTTCATTACAATGCCACAGGGCCATCAATACAAAATCATTTTGTGAGCTGTGAAGCTACACTTTATATTACCCCTTTCAAAAGTTGTCGAAAATGGTCACTTAAAGTAAACGATGATTTGATGGATCCTATGTCCAAGGGTAACTCAAACAGTTTTCCTGGTATACTTGAAAACAACCAAAATGAATCTGCTATCGCTCGATCAGGTAGATATTATGTAATTATAGGCAACACTGCTACAATGACACAAGCTATGAAAGCAAATCTATTTTATCAAATCGACGTCCTTAAAATTGCTGATTTTCAACCTCGAAGCTTGGGTTTCCATACAAAGTTTTATTTGGAATTGACTAATTCGACTGTATCTTTTTATCTGACGAACACTGAAAGTGTAGCTAATATAATTGAGCGAGTGAACAAAAAGTGTCCTAGTAATGGCCAGGGTGGCGCAATTTCAAAGATATTTAGCATGAAATGTGTCCACGATAGTTATCTTGAAAGTAAATACATTTTTTACAAGCTGGAATTATTTAATATAAATTCTGCGACAAATTTATTGAATACGGAGCGCTTATACGGACGAAATTTTGAGCAGCCACACTGGGTTATTCGCTGTCCTAGCTGTAACCTAACTCAAACTAAAGAATCAAATACGAATTACAGGTTGACAAGTTGGAAAGGACATCCACCCCTTGAACTTGTTACAATACACTTAATGTTTAAAAATTCTACTTTATTAACAGATGTCAATTATTTACAAGAGCAGTTACCAATACCACGAGTATTTATTGAGCAAAACATAAATCGACTCCAGTTTGTTAGGATCGAAAACAAAGGGTTTCATTTTGTAACTTGTGCTAATACTTTAAAAGTGAGTGGTTTGAGCTTTATGGGGCTCATAAGTCCATTTGATAGATACACTTGGCTGGCTCTTTTAGTAGTGACAATTTTATCGATAATGGTTTTGCTTTGCTTATTGAAGTATACCAACGTTGTGTATGACATTTGCGATGCATTTTTACTTACCACAACAATACTTTTAGAACAGGACATTCCGCACTTTACAGGAAATGCTTGTTGGCTAATGGGAGCATGGTGTTTAGCTGGTGTCCTTATATCTCAATGTTATAGAGGCGATAATATTAGTCACTTAACAGCACCATTTGAAAAGCCTAAACTTGAGCACTATGCACAATTATTAGAGGGAAAATTTACTTTTTTGAGTCCTATTTCGTTTCAATCTCTTTTAAAACAAAATGACGATGCACTTAATTTGCTTGAAGGATTCACCCCACTTTTAGAGTCACTCTTACCGGGAAAGTTTAATAGCATGCTTATGGAAGCGTTTTTATCAGAGTTTGAAATGTCATATGTGAAGAGTGTGACTAGTGAAAAGTTGGCATTAATTAATCAAATAAATGCCAATTTAAGTAGACCGAAACAATTAAAAAATGTTACTAACACCGTATCAGATACGAACTATTTTGTTGATAAACTGAAGGTATGCGGAAGACAGGCCTATATAGGCAGCTATGGAAATACATTTTCAATTTACAATCAGCTTAGAGATAAACTTAAAAGTAACGAAAGCCATTTTATGGATAGTTTGTCTCTGAGTAAAGAAACCTTAGCTCCTACTGTGACAACATGGAGGTATGAAAAGATTCCTGTATATTCTGAACTGTTTATTACAAGACTTCATTCGTTTCTTCAATCTGGTATTTATGATTTGTGGATCAAGTGGAATTTGAGAATCCAAACATATAATGACACAGTTTTGGTTGCGACGAGTAGCAAGCATCCTGTTAAAAGTCTGAGTATGCATGGTAATATTCTGGTAATTTTTTATCTTTGGGTTGGTCTTCTTGGTTTAGGTTGTGTTTTGTTTGGAAAGGAGGTTTTGGTGTGGGTTTTTATTGAAAAGTTTCTGAACAGAAATACAATGAATGCAAGTTCTGAAATTGTATGTGTAAATACCATAGATTCAACATGGGCTGGTAAAAACGGGTAATTTTTTGTGAAATATGTAATCTACCATATTCGAGGATGGAAAAACTTGATTGATATTGGGAGACGCCAAATGCACATATTAGTTTAAGCGCTCCATATTGAACTAATTGGAAGAACAAAAGGAGAGTGTTAGAAAGTATAGTTAACTTTTTTCATCAACATACACACATATTAATACGACAAAATCTTAATTCTTATGCAGATGTTCAACATACAGACATTTTATAACTAACTAAATAACTATTTGAGTCATGAAAACAATAAAAAATTAAAAGTTATAATCATTCTGAATCAATCAAATGTAATATGAAGTTAGAATAATCAACAACAATACGAATATTTAAGCCCAATGATTTGAATCGAACAAAGATTTAAGCTTTCCAATGGTTAATTAAGACGGTAGACTAAATTATTGGATATTTTTGTTTCAAATATTCATGTTCTAAAATAGTTAATGTATTGTGTTGTACATTTGTAAAGAAATAATGTATTTGGCTGATATTTTTGTGCAAATCTATGATTCAAAATTTGTTAATATCTTAACCTAATTACACGATAAATACGTAAAGCACTCAAAATAAATTGTATTCCTTTCTTATGTGAAATATTTGGTTGAATAAAATTCATAAATAAACAGTAGCGAAAAAGCAGGCCATTATCAATTTTTAAAAGGTTTTCATTTCCTATCATCATAAAAGAAATTATTAAGCATATTGATTGAAAATCGATCTTTCATTTGCGGTTTTTTAACACTATCTTTTTTTAAATTCCAAATGTTTACAAGAGGTCAAGCAAAAGATTTATTGGGGTTTCTGATGACGTATGTGGTACTATTTCACATCATAGTAATGACAGTGGCTATTATATTCTTTCGAAATCTAGATCCAAGTAATTATTTGGTGATTATATTTTAATCAAAAGCATTATTTGACACATTTGCTTTTCACGGGCTGTCAACAAACATTTGTCACGGCATTATTTTCCTTTGGCAGCTACTTCAGATAGGCTTACGAACGACCTCAACTTTACTCATTTTTACAGGCATAATCTTTCTCAAATTGTTCATAAACTTAAGAATTGTTTCAAACTGGCGTCGCGGAAGTCGTCTGTATCGCGAACCTTTGATCGTTTTAAATTACTATATTGCTTGTCTCAAACATTCATCATCAATTTACCTAGGAGTTGGTGGTGCAATGACAGGTTTTTGTGTTTCGTTTGCAATTGTTTGTTTTAAATACTTTGATCATTTGCAAACTGGTTTGTTTTTTGTGTTTGTCAGCGCAACATGTTTTGATTTCGTCATGCTGTTTTGCACTATGAGGATTTATTTTTTGAAATAAACAAATCAATACTTCACAAATGGAGAAAATGTAATATTTTGTTGTCCTACTATAAACAGCTATTACTTAGCGTCAGTGTAACGAAATTTCAAATTTTAGAAGTTGGTATAATCGATCTTGATATCAAAATGAACTACTGCGATAACGTACCCAATAATATTGTTACTATTTTAGTGGCAGCTTACGATTATTACATGTAGTATTGCAAGCTAATAATGATTTATGCGAACTTTATTTATTATCATGAGAAATATATAAGGTTGTGATAAAACATTAAATCTGGCGTATTTAAAACTTTATATTTAATTTAATGGGTTATATAATAACATAACGTATGTAAGCACCATTTTGTGATTACATTTTGTCTGTAATCACTCCATTAAAGTAAATGACCAAGATAATGACTAATTTCCGAAGTATTGTTACTCCTAAGCATAAAGTATCTTTGTAACATTGCAGACACTTCATTTGGAATTGTGAAACCTTTTGCTTGCCTGGCTATGTAAACCTAGGTCTGGTTTGAGTATAATATAGATTTTCAGTCCATATATTTGGTTGCACTCTACACTACAGAAAGTTAGAAAAGGCAAGCAGATTTTCACATTTTCTTGCCAATTTAAAAAATACGTATACGTAAGTGCATACATTTTTTCATCAAAGCTATATTGTACGTATTTTTATTTTACACGGTTTTGAACTTGTAACACACATCTTTGAATAGTATTCCTTGTATAGGTTTTAAATATTGAAGTTTTTCGAAATGTTAAAGCAAAAAAGATAGTGTTTACTAATGAAATAAATTGACAAAATTTATTTTAATTGTTTCATTTCTTGTATTTTTATGTTGTATTCATACTCAATTCACTCCTATGTACCACCAGTTTCACCAATTCGTTTTCAAATGAACAGAGCAATCCAGAAATTTTGAGCTATAGAATATAGTGTACCCAAGTTTTAAATGTGAGATAAAAGCACGAAGTAAAGCATTGTACTTTTTATCGTTGTAAATAAAATATTATCAAATTCCAAATTATCTTTATCTTTCCAAAAAATACCTTCTCATAAATGCCTTAACTATTGTCTCTCGTAATGGGAAATTTGAGAACATAACGTAGAATGTTGGTTTTGCTCTAACACCGCTTGTGTCAGCGCTATTTCATTTGTAAAACAATACATCATTGCAACTTACTATTAGTTTTGCCAGACATTATAGCCTATTATTTTAATACGGGACGATAATTATTAGAAAAGACATAAACTTCCACGCTCCACCATGTCAGCTAATTCTATGCTGTTCATTGAACTCATTTTCAACTAATCCCTATGATTTATAAAAGTAATATATTATATAAAATGGTGGTCAAAGTATGCAAAGCAATTAAAAGGATTAGAGAAGTTGATCATTAATTTAGTTGATCATGATTTTTTGAAGCAAGTTTATTTTATATAAATATATTTTATATTTTATCACTATTTATTTTGTTGTTAACGTGATTTACTGATGATTTGTTGCAAAATGTTATGGACCCGAGTTTACGTATTTGCGTTCATATAAACATGGTAGCATAGTAGCATATACATTTATATGTATACACATAACTATGTAGTAGCACGTTTATTTAAATGCTCTAATATTTATGTTTTATACTTATATGAATTTTCGTGCAGATCTTACGTAATGGTAATTGTCGTTTCACGTTAACATGTTCACGTATTTACCCTATAACATATTTGTCTTTCAACTATAGGTATGTCATATTTTTGATGCTCAAAGTTTAAACTGAACGCTTGAGTCACCTTTTGTTCGTTTGCAATACTTTCCGACTGCTTATAATGGCTTCCGACGTGGCTTCGCTACACTGCGAACGCAGAAGTTGTGAAAGTAATCATAGCAAGTAAAGCAGCTGCTGCAATACGACCATCTTTTTTCAGATTCTACCTCTACTTTTTTCGTACGTTGTATAAAACAGTAATCCCAGTAGTGCTAAGGCAACCAAACCAACAAGACTGCGAGTTTTGTTTACGTACAAGCACTGTTTTATTTAATATTAAATAAGTTGTGAGTATTTTGATCTGTATGTTGACGCATCAGTTTCCAGTGATTTAAATACCTTTAAACATATATTGTTAACTTTCTCCCATCTTTAGATTATCCGGTTTCCCCCACTACCACATATCCGAGCCGGCATACATACCACTGTTAGATTGGATAAGCATCTATTCGGGGAATTTACTTTAAAAGAACTTATCACGGTAAACATGCGTCATTTTTCATTTAATATGTAGTAAATACTCAAAAAGTAAACCAATGTTTCCATCTTTATTTGCTTTATAGAAATGGTTCAAAGAATTCGGCTTCGCGGTCATGTTATCCGGTTTCACGAAGTGCCTCCTGGGACATCTAGTTCCAAAGGACAAAGTTGTCCCACTTGTAAGACCGTATACGACAACGGTGTATACCGAAAATGCTATTATCTTTGCTGTGAGTTCGAGGACTGTTTCCACTGTGTCCTTGAGAACAAGTCCAGGTGTCCAATCATCAAAACAAGGTTTCTTAAAGAAACTGGGATGGCTGTGAATTCGAGTGATGAACTGGATTCGGATATGAATACAAACTTGGAGTCAAGTGGTGAAACTGTTGAATTCCCTGCGTCTTTAGGTGAAAGGCAGAAGTTAACAGTAGTTTCAGAGAGAAAATTGAAAACGAAAGTAAGCCCAATACCAAACAAAGAACCCGTAGAACTACCCAAATTGCTGGAAGAACATGTAATCAAAATTGAATTGGATTCAAATATGGATACACAAACAGAATCAGTTATTGCAACTGTGGCACCAGAGGGTTCGGAGAGATTACTGCAAATGGAAGTGAACACAATACCAATTGACCATACTGTGGAACTCTCTGGGTTTTCGGATAAAATTCCTGAAGACAATTCCCGCGATGATAATAGAAAGAATAATGATAAAGGATGTACTGAAATTGAATCTGAAGAAAGTGATTTGACGATTTTAAAGTTAGCGACTCAACGACTTGGAGTAGCAGCATATGATTGGCTGCCTGTTATTTTGCTGGACAATGAAACATTTCCAGCTTTAAATTCTCGAGATGTCGTCAAAAACGAAGAAGAACATGGAATCTCAAGGCTGAGAAATGGGAAGGTATTTGCCACGAATCAGTAACCTAATTTTATAGCACATAATTTAAAAGGATCGATTGACGAAATAGGTTTTTGGAAATCTTTAAAAATACTTATTTAATCTGTTTTTTTAACATTTTGAATATATTTGAATAGTACTTTTTTAATATATGTATTTACCAAATTATTTGAGAATTAATAAGTGTATTTTGATAAAAATTTATGTTTATTCAACACTAATATTTAACTAATTTTTAACCGAATTGGACAGACAAAAAGTTTTTGTTAAACAAAATTTCTTTTCTCTTTAAACTTTAGTACCAACCTTTAAATCTGTGATTTTGTAATTAAATTAATTTTGCAAATATTTGAAGTTTTCATTATGTTTAATAAAAGTTTACGGTTTAAGTTTGCGTTTTAAAAGGCAATGTTTGACAGGTCTGTGGATTTTTAGAAAAGACATTTTGAAATTTTTTGTAAGGATGGACATTTGAAGTTGCTTTCCAGACTCATAGAAAATAAAATCAATATCACAACAAAGCATCTGAAAAAGGCCATATCAGGTATCTCATTTTTCTGGAGAGCGTTTTCATTTTGAGTATCACCTACTTATAAAATATTGGCTGTAGAAAGGAGAATCGGAGCAAAACAAGAAAGTATCAGCCATTAAATTTGACGACGCAGCGCAAAGTTATGGCCATATATCCTTAAGAGTTCACTTAAATTGGTCTACTGTGACTTTTCCATTGAAAGGTACCGGAGTATGATTTTTAATATTGTCGAGTTCCAACACTTTATTAGATTTAGGTATTACAAGTTACGTATATTTAAAATATATGTTGTAAATCAAATTAATTTTCAAATAGAGCAAAACATAACTGAGTACATATAGTTACAAATTCTTATGTTCCTCTATTACATATACTCGCTGGGACTTTGATACATGATATGCATATTTGCACATAAAATCCATTAATAATCAAATAAATGCTACTTGTAGGTTTCGGAAATATAATATTATGAGTACAAATTGCTTAATTACGATGTTTAAATTCTAAAAACTAAAGAAGCAAAATAGTTTACAGTTCTCAGGGCAGCTGGTTTAAATAATACTTTTTAAGTTCAAGTAAATAATATAAGTTACTGTTGGTTTACTCAAGAAATATGCATGTATGAACTTAAATTATATAGACAATTAAATTCCATTTCGGGATATAATATCGTTCTTTCTGTAGCCTTGATTTCCGATTGAAGTAATTAATAATATCTAATTTTTTAAGTTTTAGTTCATTGCATATATTTGGCACATACAATTTAGTACCACAAAAACTCACTGCAATTGGTTGGCTAAATATTTGGAAACAAATTTCATTTCAATTTGTATCTTCCAGTATATACTAATTAAGTCGCCGTTAATTATTTGGTATATAAATGGCCTTGTTTGACTTGATGCGCTTTGAAATACTGTTAAATAAAGTTTGATTGTAATGCTATCATTTAGAAGGCTTACATCTAAAGCAATGTGTTTTTGAAACATTTGTAAAAATAAGTTGAATTACATGTAAATAACAAATCCCATATGAATCATAATTGTTAGTAAAAGTTTTCGTTGTTAAAATATTTTTCTCATGAAAGAGTTTTTCAAGCTATGGATTCGAAGTTTTCAACCACTTTATTATTTCAGCGTTTCCTTGGTTCATCCTATCCATATCCAAATTTTGAACAGTGAACTACTTTAACCTCTCGGGTTGCACACAAACTATACTAATATAATGAGCTTGACTAATCTTGACTCTCGCAGAACTAAACAAAACTGGCTTGGCATAAATATTTCAACGTATACATTATTTGTATTTTAACAGATCTTATTTAACTTCGAAACTTTGGCGATATTCTATGCTTGTGTTGCACTCGATTCTTTACAGTGTTTCCACGAAATTTAAAAATTATGCTTTGTTTAAAAGTCATGCCAGTAATTGCATTTACTAATGATAAACTACATACGCAGAATTTTTCATTTAAAATGTATATTTATTGAGTTCACAAAAATAAACTTTCAAGCGAAAATTATAATACACTACAAATAATAAACATCAATATAATTTTAACCCTGTTCTTAATATACTTGCTAGTAAAAAGGAGGTACATGAAACGTGTAAATTTTGTGTAAGTCAAGTAAGAACGACTGGAGATTTGACTTAAAATTTATGACTGAAGTTTATATGAAAAAGCCTATACAAAACCAGGCTACATCAATATAAAACTTCAATCAGTTATATTATTTTATATTTCATTATAATTTCAGTTTGAGCAACTTAATTTAATAGCTTGAAGTATTCTTTCGAATAAATGTTCGTAAAAATGTTTTCATCGGTCGCACAGTTTACAGTAATTTCTTATGACAAAGGACGGCTTAGGTTTTTTAAATTGGTTTTTCTGCTAAAACAAAAAAAAACTGAAAACAAATCAGGGAATCGTTCAGGCTTGTAGTATTCTGAAAATATGTATTGCATTTGTATTATACTTCTACACGTCGCTAAATAATTGTGTTGAGTGTAAATTTGTACGTATATAACTCCAACTGTATTAATATTTTATGTTCATGCAAACATAATTTAGTTCTTAATAAATCAGTCAGAACCGTAATAAAATTTAACTTTTTCAGGTGTTATTTTGAAGCATGAAGTGCTAAATATTAATTTGTATGATTCGTAGGAAGAAATTGGTGAAATTATTCAAAGTGTATATATGATGTGCCGCCTTGGTGAACTGGGGAAAGTCAATTTTGAATGTCTAATACGCCCTAAATATTTTACAGCTTCTCATTATATGCCAAGGCCAATTAATTTTGATCTTCCATACTTTGGATTTCTTTCTTACTCATTATTTTATTTTGATCTATTGAGTTAAAAAACAAGCGGAGTAACTTGATTTTATGTTCCATTATTACATTTCATCACATAATCAATCAATTTGTTGCGTATTTTTTAATCATTTACCTCAAAATGCAAATTTTACATGTAGTTCGATTAAAGTCTGAGATATGTTTTTTCTTCTTTAAAATCCAACGAATACAAATGAGCCTTTTAATTTGTTTTCTTCGAACAAAGGTATGGTTTAAAAACATAACTTTGGTCATCTACTTACTCTGACTTTCATGTCTTACCAAAGCTGACCTAATTTTTAGGCTTCTAAGCTAAAAATACCCAATGACAAAAATATTTTGAGGTAGATTTTATCTTAAATCAGGAAAAGAAAACTATGGAACTTTTCCTGTTAATCCAAAATATATTAAACACATTGTGTTCTTGTGTATTCATCGAATACTCAACCTAAAATACAGAACAACATTTGTTTTGTATCGCGGGTCAAGAAGCCAAACAACTGCTGAGGAACCAAAACAGTGGAAAACTTTGTACATTGTATTTTTATAGATTTATTGCACTATATGTACATATGTATAAGCAAACTCAATCATCAATTTAAAGCAAATATGTATTACCGAAGGAAATCCAAGTAATTTTTTGATTTAGAGTTCATCTTAACTTTTCTATTTATTTTCATTAAATAAGCAATCTGCTTTTCATACTTTTGTCCTCTGTGAGTATTTTTTTTGAAAATTTTGGTCTGTAGTCAAAAACAAGTACTTATTATAATTTTATGGACATTTTGAAAACAATTTCACTTACACTAAAATACTCCGTTTTATTTCTATAAGTATTCTGATTAGAGTAAATTGTACAAATACAAATGAGGCTTTTGATAGTATTTAGGTTTAACAATGGTTTGTCTAAAAACTGTGGTCACGTACTCACCATAACTTTTAACGTTAAAGCTTGTCAAATTTGACCTTATTTTTAATTTTCAAGCAAAACAATTTAGTAAAAATATTTTGTAATGTTCTTTATTTAGCATCAATAACAAAAAGGTTGAGTTTGTAATTTCTTTTAGTCCAAAATTTAAGCGTTCCCAAAGAGTTCTTCATTCGTTGTTTTGAAGTTTACTTCACAAGTAATACGAAAACGCTTCTTGTCAAACAGACAATATTATTACAAAATGCCGAGTCCATTAGCCGATTACGCCTTACAGCTTAACCAACGGGTTAATGACTGCTTTTGCAAATACTTCTTTTCGTGGAATCAATCAGCAAAGCAAATTACATTGGAACAAAAAAGAAACCTTCGTCCATACTACTGCTTTTTATGCTGGATGACTTTCGTTAGTATACCAGGCAGCGTGGTCATACTAACTCTAAGGATAAAATATCCTGAACTACTAGATTTTCGTCGGACAATGGTTGTATTGGTAATGACTATGGGTTGCCTTATGAGTTTGTTTCTTGATACAACCTTTGTCTTAGTTGGCAATGAACTTATTAAGACTCTCAACTATACCATCAGATCTGAAAGAAAATTTGGAGTTTTTCATTCAAACCAAAACGTTGGGCTGCACACATTTTTAAAAGGTAAGAAATTTCACAAAAACAATAGTTTGTACTATTTTGTGGCTTTGTACTGAGCTATTTCTATTGTTTAGAATATCAAAGGTTTACGAAAGGCCAATCGGAAGATTTGATGGGATTTCTAATGACATATACGGTTATATTTCACATCGTTCTGATGACTATAGCACCTGTGTTTTTTCTCTGGAAAAACTTGGATCAAGTTTACTGTTTGTTTGTAGTATTTGAGTCACAACATGTATTCGGCCACTTTTCCTTCGCTGGTCTATCATCAAACATATTTGCTCAAGTTTTTCGGTACGTATTTATACTTTTGACTTGGCAACTACTTCAAATTAGCTTACGGACGCTAGCAACCATGCTAATCTTTTTGGGCATGACCTTTCTTTTGCTGTTGCAACATTTAGAAAGAACTTCGAGCTGGCGTCATGGAATTCGTTTATATCGAGAATTATTAATTGTTTTAAATTACTATAACTCTTGTCTCAAACATCCATCGTCAATTTATCTTGGAGCAAGTGGTGCAATGATAGCGTTGTGTATTTCGTTTGCAATTGTTTGCATTAAACACTTTGGCCATATACAAACAGGTTTGTTTTTCGTATTTGTGGGAACAATGACTCTATGTTTGGTACTGCTGTTTTTGCACTGTGGTGATTTATTCTTTGAAATAAGCAAGTCAATAATACACAAATGGAGAAAATGTAATACTTTATCATCTTACTATAAACGACTTTTTGTAAGCTTCAGTGCACTGAAGTTTCAAATTGGTGATGTTGGTATAATCGATGGTGATATCAAAATGAACTATTGTAATAACGTACTCAATAATATTGTGACCATTTTAGTAACCGCTAATGACTACTACTCGTAATTGACGTATTTATATCTTTTGAATGCATAATATTTTACATACAGATAAAATTGTATGATATTTTCTAGATTAAAAAAATGATATTTATTTCACTTGGCTGTATGATGGAACCAATAAGGAAATTTCGAAGAGCCCATTTTATATTTGCTTATGTACCTATATTTTAGCGATTGATTTGTCGTATCGTTAAAATTCATTTTCAAAATATACTAAATTTGCAATGTTTCTGTAACAGTACTTTATAAAATATGGTGGACTTTCGCATGAATGAATTTTAAGTTTGTGCCAACTTTATATCTATACATATTCGTGCATGAATTGTAATAAAAAAGTTGTAAATAAGCGCTTTAAATAATTTTCGGAGCGACGTTTTCCAGAAATGCCATTACAATTACACCGTTTGTATCGAATAGTAAATTGCTTGAGAAAAAATCAAAACTACATGTGTAATATATGTACAAGAAGACCAACCAAACAAATATGAATTATTACAGCATTTTTAATACATAAAATATTCTGCTTCATAAAACAATATTTATACAAATGATTTGTTCCAAATTAGTTCAATTTATAATTGTTTTCTTTATTTCGCGATTGCATACAAACTAAAACATTATTTTGAAATCTGAGTATCTTAATTAATGATAGTGCGTTTCTAGGAAAACTAGGGTGATAGAAAGAATCTGCCTGATACTAAGTTACTTTATTAGCACAATTTATTAATTGAGCAACAACGGTATTTAACTAAGGGTTTGCGTTACGGTAAAATACCATCCAAGATACTGGAATGTTAAGTGAAAAAAGGATTAAATGTGAGTTTATCGATTAAGTACGGGCTGCGTGCACAACCAGTCACCAGTCATGGTAGTTAAAGGTAAGGTCGGTCAATGTAATCTATTTAAAATGTATGAGAACCGTTCTCGTTAATATAACCGTTGAAGATTTCTTTGCCCTTTCGTTCCACCATAGGAAGTATTATTATGCATTGTAAAAGTACGCCGACTAAATCCATTCTAACTTTGTAGTGCATGAACCTTATATCATATCTAACAAACAATAACAAGCAAGCAACAATGACAAACAACATGTTGTTGTTTTCAATTTATATCCTAATTAATGTTATAATTGGCCTTTTTAAATAAAATATTTGTAGATATTCGGCGATTATTTAAAAGAAAAAAATACTTTATTCGCTTGATGTTTCGATTTCATCTAAAATCCTAATCAGTAGCAATGAGACAAAATAGCTTGAAGCATACAAAAAGTACAAATTTTTAAATTGAAATTACAATTGCCTTATAAAGAATAAACCTCTTACATCCACCATACCGATGTGACAAAAACTGCAACATATAAAAACTACAATGATGAACATTGTGGCGAACAGTGAAATGCGCTTTCTAATATGTCACATGACCATTGAACAAAAAAAAGACACAGTGACGACCCTTCCGTGACTTCTTAAAGGTTTGACCAAGAGGTTAAAGAAGCAGTAACCAATGTTTTGGACATATTATTGCCAAATTTGAACGAAATCGATGAATCTATAATGTCATTATGATTAACTTTAAGTTGCAACTTTAAATCTCGTTTTGTGACGTATGGTTTCACTTCTACCTATGTAATTCAGCATAATTGTTGACCTATGCACTGGGAGCTTTCGATTGTACCATTTACCATTGTAAAATCAATAGGATACTTGCCGTTGACCATAGTCCTTAACTTACATGCTAGATTTAAAAAAATCAGTCCACAAAACAATGTAGAATCATCGTTCTGACGTGCAGACAGACGGAAAAACATTGTAAAGCCAATACTTATTTCCACTTCGATTTCCGCTACGTAATAAAGAAAAGATAAAATTGTATTAAAAAGTGTATGAATATAAATGCAGTTTAAGTAAACTAAGTCAAGTTTCGATTAAATTTATATAACTTTGATATCTGACGTCAATAAACTAACTCATCAAACTTTTTCATCCAACTGTCTACATGAGTAGCCACAGTCCAAACTCTTAAAGGGAACTCTTAAACATTAAAGTCCTGCCACAAAATTTGTTGCTGATTTCCCTGCTTTGCATAAAAAAAAGAATACAAGCAGTATGGAACCATAGCACCAACTTAAACAAATAAGCAAGGTTCTGCGTTTTAGTTCTTCTTTTGTATAGTTGAAATATAAAGAACTTAAATGCTTGGTTAGTTCTGCAGTCAAACTTTCTTCAATTAAAAACACAAACTATTGCAAAATTCATCAGCAATATCATATCAAAATGCCTAGTTCATTATTTTAAATGGCAACGAACTTGTAAAAGTTCTAAACTACACAATTCGATGCGAATGTAAATTTGGAGTTGTTCACAGTAGCGAAAAAGCAGGCATTGGTCAATTTTTAAAAGGTAATTCATTTATTATAATGAAATAAATTATTAAGGGAATTGGTTTAAAATAGAACTATCGTTTACGATTTTTAAACACTATCTAATTTTTAGAATACCAGAGGCTTACAAAGGGTCAATCGGAAGATTTAATGGGGTTTCTGATGACGTATGTGGTAATGTTTCATATCATTGTAATGACAGTGGCACCTATATTCTTCCTCTTTCGAAATCTAGATCCAAGTTATTATATAGTTACTATATTCAAATCAAAAGAAATATTTGGTACATTTTAATGGTCTGTCAACAAACATTTGTGTTCATATTGTACGGTACGGGGTTATTTTACTAAGTTGGCAGCTACTCCAGATAGGCTTACGAACGACCTCAACTGTACTCATTTTTACGGCATGACCTTTCATTATTTGTTGATAAATTTACGAAATGTTTCGAACTGGCGACACGGAATTCGTCTGTATCGCGTACTTTTGATCGTTTTAAATTACTATATTGCTTGTCTCAAACATTCATCATCAATTTACCTAGGAGTTGGTGGTGCAATGACAGGTTTTTGTGTTTCGTTTGCAATTGTTTGTTTTAAATACTTTGATCATTTGCAAACTGGTTTGTTTTTTGTGTTTGCGGGAACAACATGTTTTGGTTTTGTCATGCTGTTTATGCACTGTGGTGATTTATTTTTTGAAATTATCATATCAATAGTTCACAAATGGAAAAAAAATGTTTAACTTTGTCATCTTATTATAAACGGCTTTTTGATAGCTTTAGTGTATTAAAATTTCAAATTGGCGATGTAGGTATAATTGATCGCGATATTAAAATGAACTATTGCGACAACGTACTAAATTTTATTGTTACAATTTTAGTGGCAGCTAACGATTATTACATGTAATATTCTCATGTTAATAGTTTTCAAACTAAACTTAACTCGATGTTATGAGAAATAAATTTAAATGAGATAAAATATTAAATTTTGCGTATTTAAAACTATACATTCAATTTTCTGGGCCGTATAAAACAAATAACAAAGTCTATGTAAGCGCATTTTATGGCCACATATTATTTTGCTGCAGTCATTTAATTAAAATAAATGGACCTGAAAATGGTAAACTTGTGAAGTGTTGTTTTTTCTACTCATGAAGCATTTTTGTAATATCGTAAGCATGTAAACCTACGTCTGGTTGGAGTTTCGTATCGATTTTCTCTCCCAATCTGGGCTGCTGCACTACAGGAAATAAGAAAATTCAAGCAGATTTTCACGTTTTCTTGCCACGTGAAAAAAGACATACGTAAGCGTGCACAATGTTTATGTCATTAAAGATCAAATCTATAATATACATTAATATTTGGATTGGTTTTGAATTCGTTATATACGTGTGGTTGACTGGGTTTGCTCTGTGTATTTATTAAGCTTTAAAAATATAAAGTGTTTTAAAATGTAAAACCATAACGTATACTGTGTGCACACGTATTTAATGGACCCAATTAATTTTAATGGTTTAATTTTTTTAGGTTTTACCCATTTTGAGATTAACTCTAATAAACTCCTTTTAAAATCGCAAGTAAAAACTTTGCTGTGCTTCAATATAAATTTAAACATGTTGAGAAAGCATGAAGTAAAGCATACCATTTTTTGTTGTTATAAATAAGATATTACAATATTTCAAAATATCTTCATCTATTTAAAAAAAAACCTCACAGCATTACCTCATCTTTAACCTTTAATGGGAAATTCAAGCTTATAACGCAGAAATTTGGCATCGCTTTTAAACAACGTATCATTTTGTCATTTAATGCATCCCTGTAATATATTTGTAGTTCTGTCAGACGTAATATGCTATTATTTAAGCACGCAATGGAAATTAGTAAAAATGCTATGTGATAACATACCATCAATGTCCTCGCTTCACCATGCCAGCTAATTCTTTGCCTTCCGTTAAACGGATCACATAAACCGTGTTCCATGTGATGTATAAAGTCATGTATTAAATTAAACGATGCTCAAAGTATGCATTCGATAGTAATAGTAGCTCTGATTATTTAACTTATTTATTGCAGCAAGTCAACAAGAATATATTGTGTTATTTGTCGAAAAATATTTTTATGGTAACCTAACAGATCATTTAATAAATGCAGTAAGATTTGAAAAAATCTGCAATCCTAACTGATCATAGAGAAATAGAATCAATAGCGATACTTTTTCATTTTAAAACAAATAGTATAAAATGTACTATGCTCAACAATTGATACGTATACCCTAATACGTTTAAATGTTTGATTATACATTTTTTAACTGCCAAAACTTTAAGTCTCTGAATGTGATTAATAGCGTTATGGATGCCATGTTTGGAAGTGTGTTAACCCAATCAATGTGTTTAGGTTCTTAAATACATATATGTATTCACAGGTGTAGTAGTACGTTTGTTTAATGCTTTAATAAATAAGCTTTATACTTAGATGAATTTTCGAACAGGCCTTACGAAATGGTAAATGTCGACCAACGTCATCATATTGATGTATGCATGTACACAACGGTACGGTATAGTTTCTCAACGGTACGAATGAGTTATGTATGTTTTTGATGCTCAACGTTTCAAATGAATGTTTGAGTCACCTTTTGTTCGCTTGCATTTCTTTCCGACTGCTTCGAATGGCTTCCGACTTGGCTTCGCTACACAACCAACGCAGGAGTTGTGAAAGTAATCATAGAAAGTAAAGAAGCAGCTGCTATGTGAACATTTTTGTTCAGTTTCTACCTTTACTTTTTTCGTACGTTGTATTAAACAGTAATCTCAGTAGTGCTAAGGCCACCAACCGAAGAAGACTGCGAGCTGGTTACACGTACAAGAACACTGTTTCATTTAAGATTAAGTAAATTGTGAGTATTTTGATCAATTTGTTGACGCATCATAGTTTCCAGTGATTTTATATACCTTCGCATATATTGATAATTTTCTCGCATATTTAGATTATCCGGTTTTTTCCATTACCAAATATCTGAGCCGGCATACATACATTTATTAGATCGAATACACATTTATTTGGAGAACGAACTTGACAGGAACTCATCACGGTAAGCAAGCGTCATTTTTCACGTAATATGTAGTATTACTCAAAGAGTAAAATTTGTACTCTTTATATGCTTTACAGAAATGGTTCGAAGAATTCGGCAACGCGGACATGTTATCCGGTTCCATGAAGTACCTCCTGGGACATCTGGCTCTAAAGCACAAAGTTGTCCCACTTGTAAGGACGTATACGACAATGGTGTGTACCGAAAATGCTATTATCTCTGTTGTGAATTCGAAGAATGTTTCCATTGCGTCCTCAACAACAAGTCCCGGTGTCCAATCATCAAAACAAGGTTTCTTCAAGAAAGAGTGTTGGCTGTGAATTTGAATGATGAACTGGATTCGGATATAAATATAAAATCGGGGCCAAATTGTGAAACTGTTAAATTCCCTGCGCCTTTTGGTAAAAGGCAGAAGGTAGTTGTAGTTTCAGAGAGGCAGTTGCAAACGGAAGTAAACCTAACACCATACAAGGAAGCCATTAAATTACCTCAATTTCTGGATGAGCATGTCGTCAAAATTGAACTGGATTCAGATATGGAAATACAATCAGAATCAAGTGTTGAAACGGCGAATTTAATTGATGTATCTAGTCGGATTCAAAATGAAGCACTAGAGGACTACTGGTTTGATAATAGTATAAATAATGGTGAACGCAATGCTGAAATTGAATCTGATGAAAGAGATTTAAAGTTGGCAATTGCACAACTTGGACTAGCGGAGTATAATTGGCTACCTGTTATTTTGCTGGACAATGAATTATTCCCAGCTTCAAATTTGCAAGATGCTATTGCCAAAAACAGAGATGAAGAACACGGAATCTCAAAGTTTAAAAATGAAAAGATATTTACAACTAATGAGTAACCAAATTTGAAACAAATCATTAAAAGGGATCATTTGACATAATATATTTTGGAAATCTTAAAAGAAATGATTAGTTTATTTTATTTTAAAATACTTTGATTATATTTGAATGAATATTTAAACAAACAAATTACTTGAGAAGGGTTGTATGACACAAACACAGGTTTATTTAAGATTCTAATATTTAACTAAATTTTAACCAAATCGAGCAGACATTTTTTTAAAACTTTTTCATAAACTGTATCATATGGCTTTCAATCGGTGCATGGAAAGCAGACCCAAAATAGATGACCAAAATCAAAGGAGCTTAAATGAATATTTGACCCAAGAAATTATGACCAAAATGAATTTTAAGCTAAACGGAATTTTGACCCAATTTTAAACAGCATATTTTACTTAAATGAGAATTTTTTCCAGTTGTAGGTGATTTACTGGCACTCACTATTTGACACTTGCACTATTTGGCTAGTTTTCATGATTAAATTTGCGGAATGCCTGAAATATGTGGACTTAAGGAATTATAGAAACCACTTTAAAACGAAACCGATATGTACGTATGTAAACTTTGAGACCCTTCTTGCAACTATCTATAAAACGTATAGTACTATCTCCCTAGATTGGAGATGCAAAAAAGGAAAAGTCAAACTCTTAAATTGAATGGAACAGAACGAAAAGTACCATTCAACACATATCTATGTCAAAATTCCGCTTTGTAATTATTGTAATTGGGGATTTTGTCCTTTAGGTCTTAAATGGGTCTTCTTAGAATTTGTATTCTTGGTTTAGGTCAAAGTTCCGTGAACCCTTAAAATCTGTGCTTTTGTATTACATTTTTTGCAAATATGTGAAGTTTTCATAGTGTTTAATAAAAGTAAAGGGGTTAAGTGAGTCTCTTACAAGACGATGTTTGACAGATCTGTGGTTTTTAGTAACAAAGGGAGTTTCTTTTGTAAGGATGTGTATATGAGATTGCTTTCCTGACGCAGATATAACAAAATCAATAACACAACCATGCATCCACAAGAAAGGCCGTATAAGGTATCCCATTTTTCTTGGGGGCGTCCATATCTTGGGTATCGCGCATGTATAACATGATGGTTGTGAGAACGAGAATCAGAGCCCATTAAGATAATATTGAATTACAATTGAAAACAGCGCAAAGTGATGGCCATAAATCATTAAGGGTTAACTTAACTTAAATTGGTCCATATGTATATGTTTTATATTTATTAGGGCTTGTTTACAAGATTGTTGTCGAAATTGGACAAATATATATAAATAGGATGGCAATATTTTCAAGTTAAAATTCATGAGATCAAATATATATTATTGCATTCTGTATTTTTATTCAGGTCTGTTGTTTTCCACTTGGTGGTAACTGAGTATTAATGTTGTCAAATTTCGACACTTTGTTAGGTTTAAGTGTTTCACCAGCTAAATTTAAAATGTAAGCTAAGCTAACTTATTTACCTGCAAACATGTACCCGCAGGGAGTGTAATTCTTGTTATGTATGTGTGAACATTCAATCTACTATAAAATACTACTTATAGGTTCGGGAATAATAAAATTATGAAACCAAATTGTTTATTCAAGTTTTTTAATTACGACAATCTACAAAATCAAACAAATGTACAGTTTTTGGGCGAGCTGCTGGTCTGAATAATGTTTTTGATTCAAACAAATAATAGGTTATATATATGTAAGAACTTAAAATATATTGCTAATTTAATTCTGATTCTGGATATAAAATCGTTCGTTTAATAACCTAGATATCCAGTCATCATTTAGCGTTAGAAATAATTATAAATGACTTAATTGTACTTAATCGGCTTTGAAATACTCTAAGTTTTGTTCTAAATGCTCCCATTTGTATTGATGTTTGAGCCGATTTACATATAAAGCTAGCATATTGATGTTTATGAAACTAGTGTATAAATTAGATGAACCATGCAATGGAATCATAAGTTTATACATATTTAAAAATAAAAGCTTAAGTATTTGTCTGAAGAAAATGTTTTTCGAGTAATGTTTAAAAAAAATCACATATTCCATTTTTAAACTTCTCCAGAGCACTTTCCTCGCAAACATGTATTGGCTCTCTTGTAGCAAAGGTATGTGCATAATCTAGTCATATATGTATGACAATTCGACGTTTTTACTTTTACTTTGCGTTTGACCAAAAACGTCATATCACGCTGCACTAACCCAAACTTATCAGAAATTCAGAAAAGAACATTTCATCATATTTTAAATTTATTCTTTCTTTGTTTTTTATTGAGCTTTAAAAAATTGGCAATATTCCATGTTTTCATCGTAATCACATTTTTAGACAGTGTTTTCATGAAATTCTAAAAATTATGCTTTGTATCTAGGCCATTCCAGTAATTACATTTACGTATGAAAAACAACGAACACAGAATTTTCATTAAAATGTCCGTCTATCAAGTTACCCGAACTAAACTTTCAACCAAATGCAACGCAAGTAAAAACCATCATTATGATTGAATTGATTTGAACAAATGTTCTTATTCAACTTATTAAATGTAATTACATGAGACATTTGTAAATTTCGTAAGTCAAGTAAGAACGTCTGGAAGTTATATTGAGATTCATTAAAGTTCATGCGTAAAAACCCACCTACACAAAACCAGCCTTTATCAATATAAAATTTCACTAATTTCATCTCAATACAATCTCCGTTTTGAGCAACGTAATTTATCAACTTAAAGTGTTCTTTCAAATTCTTGTTCGTAAACATGTCATCTGTCGAACATAAAACAACAAAATTGTACTTTCGCTAAAACAAAACGAGGAAAAGTCAAGAAAACTAGAATTGACATCATGCGTCGACTTTTCTTCTGTATTGAGACAAAACGAGTTATTATAGTATAGTAAGTACTTTCTCCAGCGCTTTTGCACTTTTCTCTATTTATCAACTTCCTGAAACATGTTCAAAAGATTAAAGGTCTACAAAAAAGGAAATACTCTTAGCTTACCACGTTCTTTCCTGTTAATTACTTGTCATACTACAAGAACATTGACAATTTGACAATCTGGATATTTCAAAAAAAAAATGTTTTAAATTTGCTTTAATGTTTACCTTTGGAATTCCTAATGCTGAATGTGTAAATTTGTGGAAACAGGAATGAAATATAGAAATCTAAACTGGGAGCTTTGTATCTTCTTTCTAGGTCTTTGCCAAAAAACCAATTTTGTTCCTTTTGCCTATACAAATACTTTTCTGAATAAAGCTGATTCTTTAAATATATTTTTGCATATTAAGAGACAACTATCAGTAAACAATTAGTAGAATATTTTTGATTCCTAGACGTATTTGGTTAACTATTGTATTAACTTAACACTCCGTTATATTTTCACATATTTTAGCCCATTGTGAAAACTAATACCTGCATACAGATATTGATTTTTATGAAACGAATACTAATTGGTTAAACACAGAAATATGCATTTTTGCTATGTATGTAAATATTTTTTAATCAAACCAAATTCTTATTGAAGTGATATTACTAAATGATGCTTTACAATTTACGTATTAAAAATATGTTATATGGCCTTCTTAAGGTATTCGAATTTATTTATGTTTTTTCTAAAATTTATTTTGTGTTTACAAAGTTTTAAGAATTACTTCAGTTGGTGCTGCAAATTTTTGTTTAAGTATATACCTTCATTTATTAAAACAGTTCTTTGCAAACAGATTTGTGCATATAAGGACACAAACATCAGTCTTGTTTCATCAAGCTAGAATACACTAAGTTTGAATAAGTTTGAAAGTCAATCGACGAAATCGATAACAGAACATTATATAAGAGTAAACGTTATTTGAATAGATAAGACCGTTTCATTTTTGACTAGTTTCCAATTTAAATTTAATATTGGTTTGGTTTATTATACCCACCCGTATCATTTTGAATGTTTGAAATAAAATGGTTACGCATTCTGCGTCAAAGAAAATACTGCAACTAAAAAAATCGGTGTCGATAATCACATTAATAAGAAAGCTATGTCATTCTTCGCATTTCCATTCCTATTCACCGTTCGATTCCATGTCTTTTTAGGCATTCGTTTCATCATATTTACTATCACATGCACAATGTTTCCCCAAAACGCAGCAACCATAATTACATTAAGACATCGTTGTATTAACTCTGCCCTTACCCAAAGCAAATATTAATACATACGTTAGTTACCACAAACTACGCCTGCTTACAAAAAAGGCATTTGTTAACAAAAACATCTTTAAATAATCGCCAATAACCCTGAGTGTATAATATAAATGCTATTTCCAAAAAACTACAAGCATGTTGATTACTGCATGTTGAAGACTAAATAATATTTCAATATTATGAGATTTAAAAAAAGTACAAATGTTCATGTAAAAAATTAAGACACTACACAAATATGGAATATCTAAATACTAAACCGTTGCATGGCTATGTCAGTAAACTGTTCTTTATTGAATCCAAAATTTCAACCAATATAACAACGGCTCTCACTTTAATAGCACGTCTAATCAGCCATATTTTCACTAAAATCCACACCAAAATTTCATTTCCAAACACATTGCAGTCCAAACATAAAATATTACTAATGCATTGTCATGTATACTCAGGATTTTAAGTAACGACTGTACTTTTTGCTGCCAAAATCGTATCATTATATGTTTTGATTCTCAAATTCATCTTACTCCATAAATCCATTATTCAAGATTGAAGGAATGAATGAATTCTTATGACTAACTGCTCTGAGTCTAGAGGAAGACTTTCAAATCTCCTTGTTGTAACTGTCAGAGCCAATGTCAAAAAAAGTAATATAAAATGTTGCTTCGCAACTTAAAAAGTGATTCTTAATTGGGATTTTGTAGCATTGTATTGATAACCACTTGGGATTGTTGCATATAAAACCAATTAGTAGTGTAATCAAATGCATGTCGTGAAGTTTTCCAGTATCTGTGGGATGACGCTATACCAGGAACGTTTACCCTCATGTTAGTGTTATGATTTATCTGAAATAAAATAGTACGCAAAATTTCGATTAGGCAAATTATTTGTACGAAAAAGAAGAAGAATTTTGTGTTGTTATTTAACAATTTAATGTTGAACTTACATTTCTTGGCAACATCACGTTTTCAATAATTTCCACTAAACACGTTTGGAAAATGTTGATATAATTTATGCGTAGTACCTTTTATCAAATTGTTGTCCAAGTGTACTCGATTGGTACTCTAAAACAACATTAATAATGTTTCTCGTCAGAGCTCGCAGAGTGTATTTGAAACTTCCCATTCCCAAGCGTTGATCAAGACAACCTGAGGCATATACATACATATCTACATATACAAACTACATAAAACCGGGAGAATAACTTGAAACACCAACAACAACACGTATGCAATAAAAGTATTCATGTCAAAAGTTTTTGGTACACCTATTTGAGTAATGGCGAAAGTTGTACCCATTAGTTTGCTTTATAATTTAATAAGTTCTAAGGCTCAAAGTTTTAGATACCAGGTAAAAAACAAGCAGTGAAAGAGGAATGACGTGAGTAGACTCCTAATAAAAATATTGAATGGATTCAACGGCCAACCAAAATGTCAACATTTTTAGAACAATTGGCTTAGATTGTGGATTTATGACTTTGCCTATAT
>JAQFZG010000228.1:0-41371 GCA_034695465.1 Entomobrya nicoleti | reverse complement strand
GCATCTTTGAAAGCTTCTCGAAGAAGTTAACGATTTCTGGATAAAACTTGTGTATGCAAATGCAAGATAAATTGAATTATTAGAATTATAATGGTAATGATACTTTCACTTTTAAAGATTATATTAACGAGAACTGAAACCAAAATGATATATAAGCCATGGTTCCAGTCCTCGTTAGATTATATAATACATTTTATCAACAACAAGAATACAAATACGTTTATTTGATTAATTTTTTCCCCATTTATGGGTGAAGGCATAATAAAGTAAGCATTTTATACCTGAGCTGCATAATGCATAAAGTATTTTTTAGTATATTACATATAACTGAGCCATAACATTTTACAACGGCCATTACAAAAATAATTCCAACTCAAAACAACTTGCGATTTAAAAATAAACAATAAAATAAATCATACCATCAAAACGATGGCTATGCTTCAATGCTTCTCCAATTTTGATATTTAGAGGCATGTAATTTCCGAACCAGTTTTTGTATAATCTCCCTAAACATAACTGGCTCCACACACGATCCTAGCTGGTAAATGACGAACCAATCGCTGTAGGGACATATATTCATGATAACTTCAATATCTTCAGGCGAGGTTAAAGGTGTTAATCCACTTAAAAGGTTCAGGCGCAACCTTTTTGATCCAATTAGCGCAATGCGAAAAATCAAAGCGGAGATTCCGAGAGCTAACAGCAGCATGAAGTAATACCTAGACAAAAAAAGTTTATTTCATGATACAACTGAATCAGTTAAAAATATCAGTGTTAATATTATAAGTATAAATTATTATATGATAAAAATTACCAAAAGAAAATAGCAGCACGTTCGTTGATTAAGTTCAATGGCAGCACACAAACAAAATCGTGAGGCTGGATGTTGCCTCCAGGGCCATAATCTCTGAATGTACATTTCCCAAGTATCGGGAAAACTTTCGCCAGTCGATCAGTTCTTAGACTTGCTGGAGTCTGCATTGCAGCGAAATTGGCAGCTCCATGCATCGAAAATTCATGTTCCGTAATCAAATCCCAAATAAACATCAAAAACAGTGAAACTGTTATGTTGAGAACTTCAGCGAACACAAAGCCATACGCATATTTACGGTGATATCCAACATGACAGTAGAGATAGTCGACAAGTGATTCTTTCTCCTTTTCAATGTCTTCATTTCTACTCAAAATTATACACTGCAACTTTTTCACAAGGACGCTCATTCTTCCGTTTTCAATACTTCGCCAAAACTGCCGAGGGGTGTGGAGTACAATTATCATAACCGCAATGTAGAAGTACATCCATTTATAGTAATGATGATAACGGATGGGATCGTGTTTTCCTGTGACTTGACCAATGCCAGGGAAGATTTGTTTAGCTGAAGAAAGCAAACAGAGGTTTTGACGTTTAGTGGTTGACATGATGGAATTAGATTAAAGAGCTTATATGTTATATACTTTAACTATTGTTTCAAATGCTCACCTGGATTCAGATCGGGCAAAATGTAAGTTCCGTGCACCCAACAATAGTCATTGACCTCCTTTCTGAACGCTCCCAACCCTCCATTGTCGCCAGATTTGCTTCCTATACACGATATTGGATTGGACCACGCCACATACATGTAGCAAACTGAGTACAGGACCACCAACCAAACGCTCAACTTGTAATGAAGGCGAAAAACCGTGTTGTCAGTTTTCACTTTCTCGAACTTGAAGGCGGACTTGGCGAAGTCACTGCTGAATTTATCAATTACTTGAAACAACACCATTTTAGAAGTCTTTCAGACTTTCTTTCCACTTTGGTATATGAACAGTAGTAGTACTACTCCTTAACTAGTCCCCCGTTTTAATTCCAATGCGTAATTATTCCTGGAAATAAACAATGACTAGCGATAAAACAGTTCTACACATTTTGCAAACACCACCCTACGCCCTTCAAACTAAAACACATAAAACACTATTTTGTATTTCTTTAAAAAATATTATATTTCCCGCCAAAAGTTAATTCGAAAGTATAACGCAGACACCAAAAAACACAAATTCAACCGTGAAGGAAAAAATGATTTTGCCGAAAAACAATCATACAATACGCAATACACACGCAACTCAAGGTGCGCAAACTGGTACCGGAAAGTTACAAAGATGAATTACAAACGAAATCTTTACTTCCGTACGTTTACCTACATGTAGCATATAATATTATGTATGCTTTCACCTTTTACCTATATACCTATGTGACTAAAGGAAGCTACTAAAGGAAGCTGTACTGTGGAGCTTTCCAGCAATGCATAAAAAACTTTTAGGAGCGTTGTTTATAAACAAATTCATGCTACTTAATAAATAAATTAATAACAAATTAAAATGTCATCTTCACGTGGTTATATAATCCTCAAAAATAAGCATTTCGGTCTTAACCGATTTCCGGGTCCATAATACAGTGTTTAAAATTCCTGTTAGTTAAAAAATACGAAAGAAAGAAAAAACAGAAAGAAACATTAAGCGAGCATAGTTAAGTAATTTAATTTGTATCGATACAATTTCGATGAAAACCGAGCAGAGTTGTAAAAATATAATTTTCGGTCTTTTTCATTATTACATGAGTTTAACCTTCGCATTAATTAAGACAACGGACAACTATAATTGCTTTCCTTATTAATTAGTGTAGCAGTTAGGCGGACTGACAAGCAAGGGCAATTAATCTTTTACTTGACTATAATTACTTATTTAGTGCATAATTAGTTTTAGATTAAGAGCTCATTAAGATGCTTCACTTCCCCATTAATGTGACTATACATCTATCAGTTAGTTACATGCTATGCTACGTTTCATTTGTCTTTCTGTCTCTGAAAGAGGTTTTTTTGCATTTGGAAGAAACCGAAAAATCCAGTGTTTTTAGAACTGCAACTTAAAAATTATAAACTATGGAGAGCAATATATCTGTGTCGCCAGCACCCTCACCCAATTTGACATCATCTTCCCTTTACAATGCTGGAGATATTTCCTGGATACTAACTTCATCCGCTTTGGTTTTCTTAATGGGCCCTGGCGTGGGTTTGTTCTATAGCGGATTAACAAAGTCGAAAAATGCATTGTCCCTTATAATGCTGAGCATGGCAGCTTGCGCTGTGGTTTCCATTCAGGTGCGGGTGCTAACTTTTATTTTTGAGAGTGTTTAATCATTTTTTTGTCCAAGAAATTTTTAACATTTTAAGTCTTAATATTTCTCACTTCAGTGGATGCTAATTGGATACTCGCTTACATTTAGCAGCAAGGGAAATTTCTTTATTGGTTGGTTTGACAAAGTGGTTTATTTTCATGTTGGGGAATGGGGATGCACCATCTCCAGCAAGTGATAAAATTCCAGACCTCGTATTTTCCATATACCAAGCTATGTTTGCCGTTGTGACTCCATGTATTATTATTGGATCAGGAGCTGGAAGAGCAAGATTTTTTCCAATCGTAGTTTTCATGATAATTTGGACAACCTTCGTGTATGATTTCATTGCATATTGGGTTTGGAATCCAAATGGTTGGGCTAATGTTCTGGGTAGTCTTGATTTTGCGGGGGGAAGTCCCGTGCACATTGCATCGGGTACGGCAGCTTTGGCGCTTGCTATCGCTCTGGGTAGGCGACAAGACGTTACGGAACAAGAACCAGAGACTGTACAGAACGTAATTGTTGGAACTATTCTCATTTGGTTTGGATGGTGAGTTAATTTAGAACGTACGCATGAAAATAATAGGTATAAATGCAGTTATGAGAGATGACTTGATACGTTGCATTGCTAACTTTTTAAGGTTCGGCTTCAATGGTGGGTCAGCCTTGGCATCAGGAATGAGAGCAGTGATGGCATTTGTGGTAACCAATATGGCAGCATCCTCGGCAGCCATAACTTCAGTAATACTCGAAGCCAGAAATACAAAACAATTTTCACCGATTGCGTTTTGTTCAGGAGCAATTATTGGATTGGTGGCGATTACTCCGGCATCCGGATTTGTCAGCCCACTGGCCAGTCTTGTGTTTGGAGCTTTGGCGGCCGTAATCTGTCACATTCTCCTGAAATTCAAACATTGTGTTCCAGTTGATGATGCTGCAGATGTTTTCATTGTTCACGGGATCGCTGGACTTGTTGGGAACATTCTTACGGGAATTTTTGCACAGGCAGATATAGCTGCTTTGGATGGAACTGTAATAAAAGGTGGGTGGGTTGATTCAAATTGGATGCAAGTTCCTTACCAATTGGCAGGCTCTCTTGCCGCAATGGCGTGGTCATTTTTTATTAGTTTGGTTATCCTCAAAATTATTGACAAAGTGCCCGGATTAAAGTTGCGAGCAGAAACAGAAAATGAATTGGAAGGGATTGACAAGGTTGACCTTGGAATGACCATTTTCCCCAAGTTATCTCATGGAAATTAGAATGATGATTTATAAAAGATTTAATATGGATTAAGATTATGATTATTTTATTTTTGTCAAGGGGGTAAATTATTTGTACACCAGGCAGGCATTTAATAAGCATGTGATTCATAGCGTATTCGGTATTTTTTACACAGCAGTTAGTGATAATACTCAGAGGTAAACTGCGCCCTTGTCTTTGTCAGTATTTCGATTTTCAACGATTTCCTACAAAATCATACAAAAATGCTATAATAATTTCAATGTTGAGAAAAAGCATGAAGATTTTTTTTAAGTTTACCATGAAAATCATTAAGCAGATTAATCTCATTTTTGTTGTCGAGTCTAACTCTGGGGCCATTGAAAGATTGATTTTGTTATCATCCACGTGCATTCTAGCAATAACATCTTCCGTGAATACCAGTTTGATCTAAATTGCAACAAAGCAATAAGGATAATTTTAGGATTACAGTATCAATTTTCAAACAAGTTGTTACTGCCGAGTTTACGCTAATTACGATCGTACATATAAATGAACGTATACAATGGCATTTTAATAGTTGAGTAGAACAGCACTAAATTATCATAGCAAGGCCAATAAGAAATATCCTAAATGTATTTGTAATGAAATCAGAATTTACTTGTAACTCATTTTGTCCAAGAATGTGTTCTCTGTTCACCTGGAACAATGGTTTGTTTGTGTTGTCCATTACGACATAACTGCGGGTCGACAACCCAATGTCTTTCATAATTATGTGACTTAGCGTCTCTCCAGAGGAAGATGCCAACGTACATTTCTACAAAAGGATTACAATCATTCCGGTTTATAAAGATCAAAGATGGACCAATGGGTTGTGAATTAAATCTAATAAAGTATGTGAAGATAATATAAAATTACTTCACACTCTGAAGTTTCGCTGAGTTGACGCTGTAAGTGACTGGCCACAGTCATGTAAAATAATATGTTAGAAGCAATGTTATTCTTTTTTCCCTTCAAATCAATTGCTTGAAGCTTCCAAAAAATTATTTCATTTTTCTGAGCTTGTCCTTCGACTCCTTCAATCTTTATAACAGGCGTGTTAAAATGATTTCGTAGGATGTAATTTACCTTATGTGATTCTAAAAATGTAATAGATGTTGTTGGTCAGATATTTGTAATTAGTAATAATATTGAAATGTGCTTGAAGTAAGCTAATTAATATTGGTATAAATAAATATAAAGCTTTGCTTGTTACCTTTACTTTGTTCGGCCTTATTTTCCAGTTTCAAAAAATGATAGGGAAGGATGGCAGATGCATTATGATTAAGAGGACCCATTTTGTTTTAACTTATTTTAAATCATAAAAAGTTCGATGATTTTAAAATGCGCAAAAAGCAACTTGTGACAAGGAGAGAAAATAAGAATAATGCGCTACAAACAAAAAGTGGAAACTGTGTATGTGGGTTAATTGCGCAGATTATATAATCGATCCATTGCCTCGAAAGAGATAAGATAAGACCATGTTTACTTCGCACATCATAGTTTCCTGCATAATATTTGTTATTCATCACCCTGTAACCTTGAAATTTGAAAGTAGATGCATTATGATCAGACAATCAACTGACTAATATTTCGAACGTTTTCCAGCCAGGAACTGTTCACTGTTCTTGATTCATTCACACTCCATTTTCTTTTCGTGAGTTGATAATGAACAGGCTAATGATAAGCATTACGTTTTTGCAGACCTACAAAGAAAAGTTGCAATTGCAATTCATCTTGCCACGTGTATTGAAAATATTAGAGTTTAATGCAATAAATAAATCCCAATGCAACCTTTATCATGTGATTATGATAAGTGTGTATGTGTTTTGTTAATTGTTACACTTCATTGGGATATCCGATATAGTCAGAGAAAGCAGGCTAAATCCAAAGTATTGTTGTACAGAAGCAAACACATTCCAACACCAAATGTGTTATAATTGGTTTATAATGTAAATGAAATGTAGCTGTATATAACATTCCCTATGAAATGTTTTAGCCAATTGTTGGAACTGAATGATATACATAATATGAAATCTTGATACGGGCAAACTGATGAAGCTTTGTGTGGTTTTATAGTTCAGGTAAAACGCTACTTGGAACTGGTAACAGTATTAACAATCCTCTCGGTTTTGAATTAACAAGGAAGCAGAACCGACAAAGAAATGGAGCATTTTGAATTAGTTTTGTTCAGCTTATTGGCAGCGGTATAGTTATTTTTTTAAATAATATATTTCTTAAACGTGCAAGTAGATAGCGTAATTTTCAAAAGGGATATTTATTAAATTTCCAGGCAGTATACACCTGTACAGCTATTCCAGTATTGGAACAACAGTACAGAATCGAAGCATTTCAGAAAGATGGCGATTCACAGGTGTGTCGATATCAGACTTTAAAAAATTGGTACATCTAAAAATTTACAAACGTTTTTATTGTTCTTAAATTGTCTATATTTATATTTGTAGACCCTTGTACTTCGACTTAAGCCTGTGAACATTGAACAATTGCTAACCGTGTCTGCTAGGCAAAATAGGCAGTTTGAGCCAGAAGAAGAAGCTCAACAAGCCAACCAAGCCACCTCAAATCCAAATCATTTCATACCGGCCGTAATCCCTGCGTTAACACAAATATTTCAGGGAATAATCTCCGGAAACATAAATCAAATAGTGCATGGATCGTCATCTTTTGCCCCTCAGAATGTAAGCCATCATATCGATTCAGTTTATAACCAAGTAGTAGGGATCGCACCACCTGTGTCAACCCCACCAACAACCTCGGACCCGCGATTAGTTTTGCAAACAACTCCTACACCGATAGCAACTACTTTACCACCATCACCCTTATCCGCTGAATCTGAATCAGTTTCAGCAGATCCAATTCCTTCCACCACTAAGGCATCAAATGAGGACGACGAGGAAGAAACTGAAGGAGGACTTGACAGATTTGGTTATCGTAGAGTATTAAAACACAGAGATAATCATAAGCGTATATTGTAGTGTTAATGTAGTAAATTTATAATTTATGTTCACATATAATTATTGTGGAAATTGTGAAATGGAAAATAAATCAAGATGAGGACTGGGTGAAAAAAAGAGTAAAATGTAGAAAAATATCTCTTTTGCTAATTTTTGTATTTTACAACCACGAACCATAATCAAGTTAAGAGTAACGTACTAATTGTAAGCATTGTCATGCTGCTTGCAACCGTGCAAGAATGAATTTTAACCTGCAATTACTCATTATGCTGGTCGGTTGTTGGTCATACAAGGGGCTCTCTTACTATCCGACTGACTGTTGATTGTTAAATAACAATGAAATGTTGAAATCGAAACAGATTGTGGAATTCGAGACAATGATTGAATCTAGTAAACGATATTCCGAAATGATGAATTCAGTTATGGTGAATGGAATCCAGTCAGCTCTATCTGTTCAAAGGAGCAAAGAAGATTTTTGTACACATCAGTTAGCTATTAATTAATTCTCTATTATTTGCTAATGAGTGTACCATTGTGTCGATCGTCGAAATCTCAGTAAATATTTCCCATCTGAGTCGATATAATTGTGTGTCACATTGATGTTTTTATTATTTCCGGGGGTAATAACTGGCCAATTTAAACCGTTTTATTGCGACAAGCAGACATGACATAACTCATGTAACACAAATGTTTCTACAGTTTGTCATGTACTTGTAGTCATAAAGGCAAAATGGTGACAGCATAGCAGCCACATCAGAAAAACAATCATGTAATCATGATGCCCATTTGTCCTGTTGGTTCACTTTGCACACCTGCAAGTCAAATCAAAAGATTCAAACTTAAGCTTCAGTCAGTGCCATACTAACTAAATATTTGAACAGTAAATTAATTTTTGGAATTAAAAATGAAGTCCTACCTCGTTCTCATCTGTGTGACAACTTACTTCGGACTGACTGTATGTTAATTAAGTTACAAGTAACCTTTCTCTGTATTTTCATTATAATATAATTCTGATAAAAAGCTAAATATTAACATAAATTTATTCTACACAGACGATATCCCTAGAGGCAAGAAAAGTTTCCAAGCTGCATACAGATTTTCTCATGGATGAAGCCTCTGCTGATATGAATGCAACAATTGGAAATCAGCTAGATGACGTAAGTTTGAAGTTTATTATTTAGGGTGGGTTGAGTTTTGGGTTCCAAGATCTGTAAATTTGACAATATCAGCTTATGTGAACATGTTCATTTACTAACCTTTTAGGCTGCCCCTATTCCAAGACAAGAAGAAGAAGGTCTAAATGAGAGGCCCTACGAATACATTCCCCGCGTATTTCATTCCCTTAGGAAAATAATTAAAGGTGTTTTAAACGGCAGTATTCATGAAGTATTTCACGGAAGTTTCAGTTTTGCACCAAAGGAAGTGAGTAACGAGATTATAGGGATATATAATCAAGTAGTTGGTTTCCCAGACCAGACGGAAGCCCCTTTCAACGCTACACTAGAAGAGTTATTGGAAGAGTTCGAGGAAGAAGAAGAAGCGAGAGCATAGATGTAAATATAATTGATGAATTTTCATTATTAAAAAATATCATCTTTAACTAAATTGTATTGATGTTGTAAGTAATACGCGCGTGTGTGTGTTCCCTTAATTTTTACACATTTGAAAAACAATATTAAAGTTGATGGAACATCGAATATTTTGTGATTATATGTTATGTTGATAATTTATTCCGATAGCCCGAAGTTTTTTCTTTAAAACATATCCAATCAGAACAATTAATTGAAAAGGTACTGATTACTTGTAGAAGAAGAATCATTATTAACTGATTTATGATTATCCCTGCTAGTTTTCAGTAAATCCTAGTAAATTAACACACATTATAATTAGATTTATCATTTTTATAACAAGCATGATTGGTTTTATAAGAAAACTAACCATAGCCAAAGTGGCGCCAATCAAAGTTGACTTTTCTATTGTCTGTAAAGCTATATCAGTACTTAAAATGTAATTCAGCCCCGTTTTTGCCATTATGTTGGCCACCACTCTTTTCTTAGCGCTTACCTAATCAAAAAAATAAGTGGAAACATAAGTACATGAATTTAAATTTACCCTTTTTGATACAAAAAATCAGTGTGCATACTGAAATACTGCATGAAACCCATACTTCATATTCCAGAACGGACTTGCCGGACGTTTTTGTTGAAAGATCAATAGTGAAAGCTGATTTTCTGTCTACGTTTAGTACTTCGAAACAAGGTGCTCCAATTGTTCCTCCGTATTTTGCGACATGAGCTACTTTTTGCTTCGGATAAATGCACACAGTTGCTTCCTATTACACATCAAGCGATGTGATGTGACCATAAATTAGATCGAATTGGATTAAATGTAGACGAGTATAAAAGCATTTTCATACAATTAAGCTTGTTAGTTTGTTACTTACAGGTTCCGTTAATCCTAAATTGGTTGTTGAATCAACAATTACACTAAGCACTTTAACATTTCTAAGATTTCTTAATGTTAGTTTGTAGGGCTTTTTAGTCAGAAATGATCTCGATTTGCTAGCTCTAAACAAAATGTTTTTACGATTATCCATAATTTCGTATAGAACATTGCCACTAAAGTAATCAACTTTAATACAAAACAAGGTTTACAGTTAAATGTGGCCCAGTATTATGATAAAGTAAAGTTGTCAATTTAAGTGAAATGTTAATCGTAATTTCAATCTCACCTGTAGCTTTTCGTTGAATTATAAACACATGCAATGCTTTCGTTGCATTTAGTTTGTCATACGAGTTTTTATCTAAACAACGCAATGTACGAAAGTAAAGGTACAGTTGGATAAATTAAAAGCAATTAAATAAATTATAAATTTAGAATCAACCTATAAGGTTTAATTTAAGGTAAACTTTTACCAGAATTTTTAAGGTATAGGTCCCCCGTAATTGGCATCTCTTCTTGAGATACCATGTCCATATTTTCAGTTTTTTTCAATAATTTTCTAAATAACATTTAGCCGTAATAATATTAACAGGGAAATTTAAAAGATATGCATGCAAACAATTCCGTCAATAGTGTTTGTAAGAAAAATGACTGCCAATCCATACTACAGCTCATAGTTTTTTAGTATTAGTATTTTTCCTGTTCATATTTTGTAAATTGTTTGTTAGTTTAAGAGTCATTCATCATTATAATTCTCATAATCCACATTACACGAGATGTGGTTAACGTTTCCTCGAAAGACGGAATAAAATTCTCAAAATTCGTAACCAGAAACCAAACTGCTGTAAACATTATTGCGTGAATTAAAATTAAGCTATACTGTTATATAATGATTAATGATTTCTATGCACCATATAAAACTAATTTGCAATTTATGCTTACATACTGTACCTGTATTTAAGTACGAAGCAGGAATCTATCGATATCGATACAATTTTTATGGCATTCAGCGTGTGAGCAAACATTATAGAAAAATATTGACCAATACTGTAGTTTGCTATTGTAAATATATATATTCTCATTTCTCATACATTGAAGATACATATATTTACGGCAAAAATATTTGTCGTTTAGCACGTATAAGGATGGATATAACTTTGCTATATATGATTAAACCGAGAACAGAAGTTGCAGACAAAAATATTTGGGCAGGTGCCTGCCTATTAATGATATATTGCATATTTACACTGAGCTTTAACTGTATTAGCTAATGTAAGATGTGCGAGGTATAAAATGAATAGCTTCAGGTTATGATAATACTTCTGTAAACTTTACGAACACCACTTCAATGGAATTTCCGATGATTACATGACATGAGACGACTAAACAAGTAATCCAAGTTCACCAATTGTATTGTTAACTTCATCGATTTATTTAGTAACGTCAATGAACGTTGATAACTTGTATTTACATTTTCAAACAAACCCTTCTTGAAATAAGTTATAGGATATAGAACCTTTGGGTGCTTGGTTGAATATAAAAATGATGCTAAATGATAATTCCGTGCAATATTTCAACCTACCTGGCACGACCGCACGTTCGATTGAAGACATTCACAATTGATAACAGATCCATTTAATAATTTGATTTGCGTATTTATTTTCTAGTCAACGTTTTAAATATAAAATCAAGAATGTCAACGACTAATCAGGTACATGAAAAATAGCGTGAACGATATCAGTAAGGCTTTAATGGCAGGAGGGCACGGGGCATAAATTTTTAGAATAAATTTCGCTTCCTCTAATCGAACAAGCGTCGCGACGACCATGGCCAAATCTGATTGGTCGAATGAATACACCTACAAAAATCGTAAGAATAGTTATGTTATTAGACACGATTTTGTACATTATACAATGCAAACCAAAATTCCTGTGTGTATAAGTACCTGGAACTCATATCCGCCAGAGAGACGGTTAAATCGTTGAGCAATTAAAATGGTGTCCCCGTCACTATTTTTTACTTCATAGCCATTTGTCCAGTCGTCTTTAATTAGAATGAGCCCAATAATACCCTTAATGCAAAAAACTTGAGCACCCTGTGGAGTTTCAACGAACAACAACACTTACTATCTCGGACAATCAACTCGAGAGTATGCATCACAAAATGTACGATCACATAATTTTATTCAAGATTTGAATATTTTTAAAAGAGCATGTAAGTGTTTGTAATTTTGCACACCTCGATAACGTCTCCCTTATTTTCTTCTTTAAAACGTTTTGTTGGAACGATTCCCAGCACTTGTCTCTGTATCTCAGGGGATATGTCAAAAATATCCAAAGGCCCATCTTCTAATCCCTGGAATTTCCGCTTTGGTTTCGTCATTTGTTGGATTGCGTATTTTACATCTGAAATCTCTTGTCGGAATGTCATGTCACAGTAAAATCCAAATCCTCCATGAGGCTCTATAACATGTATCAGTATTCCATTAAAAAACAATATACCAAAAAATAAAATATGTACGAAAATTCAACTTATTGTAAAAAAATTACTTTCACATTTTCTCATGAATATGAAGCTGGTAGCAGCCTTAAGATTGTTTAGGAAGAGCCCATCCTCAATATTTTCTGGCTGAATGAGGACTTTACCCAATCGATGATCAACTGATCTCAGTCTTCCCAATTGCACGTCTAATGAAAATTCGAAGTAAGTTTAAAAAAATTAACAAAAGTAAAGCGATTAAACAAGAGTAATGATTAGAAAGAGAAAAGCGTATTTTTGTTTCACTGAAAATTCAGCGACTACGTTGTACCTGCATAAGTAGTGTCGCCTGATGGATGGGAGGATTTCCTTGTGGGAAAGGGAAAACTTACTAATTTGCCACGATTAAAATCGCCTTTGTTGCTAACTATACTGTGCTTACTATTTCCCATTGTTGATTTAAGAAATTCAAAATCTTTATTTGATGCTAAGTAAAGCATTATATATTTAATCTTTCATCATGTTACAAAAGATATTTTCAGTCGATAGGGTACCATACTTTACTGTGCTTGCTTTGTCTGGCAGTTTGGCACACGGACACGAGTAGGAAAATATTTGCGTGACACAAGTTTTCAGGTAATTATAGAGATTTTGGTAAATGATAATCTCAGTGCCAGATAAAAAAACACGTCTTGCTAATTTCAAACACTAAAATGGAATGCGATCAAGAGTTGTAACTGTTTCGTTCGGGAGAACAAATGGCAGAACGTTATTTGCTTGGGACATTGACGTTAAAACGAGTTGTTAAATTATGATCATTCGACCAATGCATGGCCTTGCTAAGTAAAGTAATATGAATTGATCGAAGAGCAGGGCTATTGAAGATTTTTTTACATTTTATTTTGTCTACTTACGCCTATGTGCCACTATTTAACATGACTTGTCATATGTTGGAAAGTTTACTGAACAACAACAAAAACGAACTTTCATTGTTAATTTGCCTAAAAATGTCTTTCCAAATGCCAAGTTCTAGTATTCTTTTACTTCAGAGCTAGACTGCCACATACTTCACTAATACTGATCCACTCTCATGTTATGCAATAGTGGGTGGACTGTGGGTTGCCAATTTTGACAGTAAACTTTTGAAAACATCCTAAACCAAATATTATCCGTCATGCTTTTCCATACAAATGAATATTATCCTTAGGACTTTCTCTGCAAACAACTTACGTATGCATACTCAATTTACACTTTTACATTATAAATTGCATGAAAACCGAAGGAAAGCTAGTGAGAGTAATGTGAATAGCTGGTAAACGGTTACTACTTGCAAATGGATAAAAAAACCTAACAAGAAAGAAAGCACAATTTAAGTACGACTCAACAAGAAGGAGAAAAATAATAAATTATTCTTCTCGGCGGCGGCTGACGTTGTTACCACACGAAGAGAACTGACAAAAAAGTGACAAATGAGATCTTTACATTCAAGTTTACTCAATAAACCTCTTCAAGAAACCAAACCCTTTGTTGATAGATAATAACGACTTATGCACATACCGTGTTCAGCTGAAATGGTGGAAAAGTGGAAATTGAAAGAAAGATTGTGTGGGTATGATAAAAGGAGTGCAGTGCAATATGGCTTTTTTACCAATAAAAACTTCATACTAAATTGAACTTATCGTTAGAATAGAATTTTTTCTATGGATGACATGACAGCTTAAACGCAAACTATAATAATAGTTGTGTCTTTGTTGAATGCGTCTACAAGAAATAATGTAAGAATCTAATATCTATATAAAGGAGAATTTTAATATTATTTCACAAGTGCGTGCACGTGAGTTGATTACATAGCTGCCATATATTTATGGTGCCCCTCAAATATTCTAGCAGCACGACTAATTTGATTAGAAATGCGTAGTGCCTTGGAAAGTTTTCTTGAATAGTTTTTTTTATTCAGAAAATAAATTGTGATTACTATGCATAGCAAATGATTTCAATGCGACTTCCGAAAAAAATCAATCATTCCTTTGTAAACATGTCAATGTGAAGAAGGAGGTGGAGAGTGGAGGATTAAGGACCACATGTTCTTCATGTAAAAAATGACCTTGGAAATAACTTAAAGAATGGTACCGAGTACCGTCGCGTAATGCATTGTTGGATTACTCATCCCAGTATTTCGATTTAATACATTTTATCATTACAAGAGTATAGAGAAATATAGAAGCTCGGTAAATATATATTTATATGAGATGTTCACGGTGAGAATTTTGCTACTTTTTAATCATGCTAGTACTTATCCGACAAGGTCTTTAGGGTATTTAGTGATGTTATAAAAGGTTCTTTCCGGCATCTTTGTCTCTGTTTCCGCCCCAGGCCTGCTTTCTACTCCCACCACCAATTCGAACTGAAGACTCTTTGTTGTTGCCTCCTTTAATTGTAATTCACAAGAACATGTTTGTATTATCGAAATTGATTCACGTGCGGGGACTTTTGTTTGCACAATCGCGTTAAATGCTTGTTTGCTTACTACTCACCTGAAAAGTTGAAAAGATGGACTGAAGTTCCATTATTTCCGTTTGAGGATTCGGCTGCAGCTTGCGATAAGCTTTTATTCCCACCTGCAACTTTGTTTGGTTTGAAGGGGTTGGTGCCACCGTTTTGTTTACTTACCAAAACGCCCATTTTACATTAATAGCAAATTGTAAACTGAAGACAATTTTTCATCAATAAAAGCCCATTTATATTCAGAAATATGTGACATTCCGCATTTATCACACTAGCCACGTAATACAGTATTTTACAAACAGTATGATATCAATCACCAGCACACACTAAAGAATATCAACTAATTGGGGACAAATCGAAAGGTGTAAGAAATGTTCGTGCGAGCTAATGTAATTACTTGTATTATGGAATGTAAACTGTGCCTAAATTTAGTCTGTATTATGAGGTTGAGTAATTAGGAGACCTCAACATTCTTTCACTTCAACTTTCTCCCTGTTCCTATTCTCAAAAAAAACCGTTTATATACTTCTTTCAAAACTTAAACCCAAAAACTAATATCTTAGTTCATAAATACTATTTATATTTATAAGTGCGCATGAAAAAAATTGTGCCTGTGATGGACATTGAGCAGTTAACCCTAACATTGAGAATGAGTTAAAATCAATACAAAAACATGTTCCTGTCCATGTCCGTGTTGGCTGCTCTAAAAAATATGAAACGACTGGCCATAGTTTTTGTACATGTTTAATGTTTTCATATTGAGGGCTCAAAACTGTCGATACGTAATACAAAAGCCGTCATTAAATATGGATGTAAACATTTAAATGTACGTATCGTATCATTGCAGCCTTTTTTCTTCGGTTGTCGTCATCTATTTGCTCTTTTTTGTTATAACCGTTTATTTGCAGCGCACATGGAGAGCAGATATGTAGCCATACTATATAAAAGGAACGGTATGCTATGTTTTAATCCGTTATAAATGTCATTCAGTAATGCATAATAAGTTTTTGTTCTACGAAAAATTCCCGTGCTATACAGATTCATGAAAGCAACATATTTTGAGATATTTTTTTTGTAATTAAGTATTCTATTCATATAAATAAATTATTTATTTTGCCTTTACAGGTATAGTATCAAATTAAGCCCCTTTGTCTTCATAACATTAGTCAATACTGCCGACACCGTACATTAGGTTTAAATACAGTTTTTTGCATAAATTATAATAAAATGGTTAAATAAAAAATATGATATCCTCAGATAACGAGTATTAGATTGGAAACTTGAATAGAGTAGTAACATTAATTAAACAACTGGTGTAGGCTCCTTCTGCCATAAACGAAGATTCATCCGAGGTATCCTAGTACTCCGCTTGCAGTCTACCAGTGAATTGCTAAAAAACAATGATAAATACAAAGTTAATAACAACTCGAGTAACTTAATTATTGTATGGAACTTCTACAAGTTTAAATTTTAAGCATGAATTACAAGTCAAAGTCTGCTTGCAAAAAGCCTGCTGGCTGCAGTGCTTCTAGGTCATCCCCGTTATCACACAAAATTCGAGAAAACGTGACCTTGCGAATTTCTCTGAGTTGTTCTATTTTTTGACAAACATCAAATATTTATTATTCCGACTGTATGTTAAAGGTATATTTCTTTTCTTATTCTGTTTTCCTTAAAACTATTACTAAACCGTAACAGTTAAAAATCGTATGTTCTGGTTTACTTACCTGGAGAAAACGAATGCGTTTGGTCTGCAATATCATAAAAATATCGATCTCCTTTCTTGGAACGAGTGAACTGATCCCCAATAATGCAAGCAAAAGTAGGACCGACAAGCGCACCTGGCAATGGCCTTTCATTTATTCCTCCAATCCATAGGTCAACGTCGTCAGGATGAGCGTAGAAGATGCTCATTTTATCTGCAGTCTAGATGAAAACATTAAAACCATAAAAATAAAAAGGCTCTAATAATAAATCACGTATAAAACAATAAAAATCTTCACCTCTGGTGGAATCCAGTCTTTGAAGTCATCGAATGTTCGTGCTCTTCGTCCTACTTGGCAAAGCTCCCTGTATGAATTGTACCCAGGAACACCGTGATCTCTACTACGCTGTATATTCAATGAGCTAAGATCCATGCCAAAAGCTCCATTCGCACCCTGGAATAGTCTTCCATTGAGCTGTTCCCCAGAAAGAAATAACATTTCTCATGAATACAATGAAATATAATGTTTTTTTATGCCCGCCATACGCTGTGTGTCGATGAATAACTATTCTTCACAAGGTGGACTCACATGTTCCGTGACAAAAGGATCAAAGCTCTGGATAGATTGTTGTGCCATTCCTCTCAGCCATTTATCTACTTGATTCGGTTGTCGTGTTTTTCGTGCGTTGTTATCATTTTGACTAATGACACTGACGTCATTGTCTCTTCCCAACTCATCAATCAATTTTACGAGACCCTGAACAAGAGTATGTCCCATCCGGAATGCGGCAACAGAGAAGGCATTAGCAATGGAAGCATCAATTTTCGGCTCATATCCTTTATAGTATCCTTTGGTCAGTGGCACTATGCCAGCCTTTTCCATGTACTTCCTACCAATGATTATGGGTAACCACTCGTTATAAATTAAATGTTGATATTCCGCAGTGAGAATGCGACGTGCCTCCTGGAACAGCTCTTCATCATTCCAAAAAGGATTTAGTCGAGCCAATTCAAACGCAAGACGATTGTGTTCTCGGAACCATACTAAATGCATGATCATCAATCCTTGCATTTCATTTACACGATCATCCCCAGCTCTATAGTCAATAACACCCTGGCCCACATTTCTCAGAGGAAGTAGCATCTTTCCGTCTCCAAGCTCGGAAAACCTGAGTAAGCCTCCTTGAAACAGACGGAGCTGTCTAGTTTGTTCTTCTGTGCTGCCATATATATTGGAAGCGTCGATCCAGTGCGTGAGAGCGTTCATTTGATCGGCATAGCCTAAACTGCAGTCAATTCTTGGGGCCATTCGAGACCTAACAAAATTCATACATCGTTGACCAAATCTACTGTAGAAAGGATCACTTGTGGGAATTTCGATGGGAAAACAGTTGGGATGTCTGAGGTTTGGTGCTAAAAATTGTCCATTGCGGCAGCAGTTTATGCCAGAATTATTTGCTGAAGGAAATGCATAATATTACGACATTATATTTTTGTTACTTTTATCTGATGAGGAAATAACTAAAGTTAATATGGTTGAAGTTGAGACTTACCAAAAGTAAAAACAGGCACAGACGTAAGCTAAAAAACAGCAACAGGAAACCAATTAGAAACAACTTGCTATTCTTCACATCAACTTTTCACCTATAATGAATTCTACAAGCTTGTGTGTTTCAATATACTTATCATAATATATTCACTTACATCGTGATCTAAAAATTGACCAAACTGCATAACCATCAAAGTGTACCTACTATCAGGAAAGTTCCTATCACCAATGAAACTTTGACTCAATAGTCGAGCACTGGGAAGCTCAAAACCACGAACAGAACTTCGAGGAACCCATCTTCCTATAAAATTTTATGCATGCCCATTCATAAAAATTAATATTTTTTGTTGGGATGACTAATGGCTCTAGGCCAATGCACACAAATGATGTTCCACGACATTAACTAACCGTCAGCGTAAACAGGTTCCAAAATCCTAGCCAATGGAGTGAGAGACTGGCCCATTTTTGGTTTTTGCAGGTTGTTACATGAGCCATCAGGACTTCTGTACTTGCTCGTTCTACATGGTCTTTGGAAAGGGCACCTGTCATTGAGTTCTTCAATATTTGAAGATTTGAAATTTTTCAGTCCTTGTCCACCAATTTCATTTGTAAGCTGCAGTCGCTCCGAAATATCGTTTGAGGTTTGTAACAAGGATAGCCCAATATTGGAAATTTGCCTGATTTTCTTGGATGTCTGTATGCAAATTAAAATGAGTATAAATGCAATGCAAAAGAAAAAATGGCTATCGCATTCTACTATAAAGATAAATGCTTACAGGGAAAAATCTTGAATGGCCAAACTCTGGTGTGTTTCTTGTTACTTGTACGCTTCTGGAAAGAAGGTCATTCTCAATACCATTTAAATCTTCCAAGAAGAAATCTCCAAAATCTAAGGAATTGTTCAAGTTTGTCTTGATCAAGCGCCGTATTTGTGGGTTGATAACCCTGCGTTTCTGTTTCCTTTTCCCGATTGTCTTGATGCGAGATTTTTTCTCTGGCTCTATTATGGTAACAAAAATGCACATACGTGAAAACGTAAATTAAAAGAACAATTGACACAAGAAATACATATATTATAAAAGTACTAGCCCGGCATACTCCACAAGCTTTATCTTTCACACAAAAATATAACCTAAATTAATCTTACCATCAAATAATACATCTTCTTGAACGACAAGAGGACAGCAAATTCCCACCTGAGTAGGCAGCCTGCATTTATATTCCGCTGGATCTATAGGTTCATCATAGTCGTCCAGCAATTCTTGATAATAAATTGAGCATCTTGCATACTCCTGACAAATGCCCTTTTTCCCATTGGGATCTTCACATGTAAGAGATTTATCGAATCCCCAAGCCTCATCAGTATCATTGTCCTCATCCTTTGTCTCATTGCGCCGTTTCTTTGAATCCAGTCTAATAGCCCTCACACTACCTGACTTTTTTGCAGGTTTCTTTGTTGTTGTCGAGATAGGTTCATTATCGTCATCATCATCGTCGTACTCATACTCCTCCTCATCCGAGTCTTTCAACGGAAAAAAGGGTTTTGGAGTTACACGTTTGTTTCCAGTTGGCCTGCGTAGTGGCTTTGACGCGGAAGGTGGACCTCTTCCAGATAAACCTGGTTTTCTCCTCCCTGGCGACTCCTCAAAGTCTTCATAGGTATCTTCCTTCGTGCCTCCTCCAAATCTCTTGGGAAATGGCTTCTTTCTGTTACTTTTACCCTCTGTTACAAGTCGCGATTGTGGAGTGTCTTTACCACCACGCCTCTTGCCGTAGTAGAAGTCATCAAATGAGCTAGAATCGTCGTCTTCATCAGAATATTCGTCGTCATCATCTTCATACTCATCACTTGAGCTTTGCTTCTTACTCGTTTTAGATGACTCCGTTACACGGAAAGGCTTGGGTAGTCTTGGCTTTGAAGTTGGGGGCGATGCTTTTTTGCTATTTGAATTACCACCATTGCTTGACGTTGGCTTCACCGAAGGTTGTGGTATTTGCACTTCCCTAGATTGTTCTTCAGACTCAACGCTAGAACTAATCTCATCAGAGGCGGATTCCTCAAGGGGATCTTCTTCTACCTCGGGTGGTGAGCTTGTGGTGGTAGTAGTTGTAGTGGACACTTTGGGCTTAGAAAATCTGTTAGAAATTGGAGTTGGTGATGTGGGATGATCTAACACTGGGACTTCCACACTATTATCGTTCACCTCGTCGACGGATGGAGGAGCATTGCTGTTTCCTACTTTATTTCCTTTATCCTCCCCACTTTCCTCGTATTCATAAACAACGATTTCATAATTTTTATGTTTCTTGACACCAACAATTTTTGGATTGCTTTCCGCAATTTCCAGATCAGTTTTATTAAATATTTCTGTTGGCGTTCCTACATTAGCTAAGCACCCCACTATCACAGACACAAACACTCCAAGTCGAAGTAGTGCCCGATGTCTTTTTGTGTTCTTCATTTTTTATGAAATTCAATTCAATTTTCAGGGTAATGAGAAACGGGAAATTAGTTGTGGTAGGTCAACCATACTTTGGTCTACTGTGTAATTTTGGGGACTGATGCAAGGACCGATATGAGTTTTAAAATTATAGAAAAGTTCGAAAAGCAAACAGTCATATCTCCTTACCACTATCTTACCACTTCCATGGACAATGGTGAACTGGAAATGTAAAATGCATTTTGTACGAAGTATGAACGAATTAAATAAAAAGAAGTAATATAAATGAGCATATATATTCAATTGTTTGCTTGGCTGTTGCAATCTATAACTTTCCATTTCGGACTGGATTACCTTACATCAAGCTAAAAAAATATGCTGGAAGGTTAAGGCCATAAAAAGTCAATTTAGTAAGGTGCAATAATGCTCTCCACAGATGTGGGAAAACATAAAATTAGCAGGAGCATTAGTATTACACGGGGTATTTTCATAATGGTCGTAATTAACTCTTCCTCCACGATGTAGATTAATCCGTGAGTATTTTACGGCTAATTTTATTGTAAAAAATTGCAGAGTTGTACATGTACGTACATAGGTATTGTTGTTTTTATTTCAAAGCGTCTACATTTACATCTTGCACTTTGTTGTCCCAATGCACAAAGCTAGTGAATTGGCAAAAAAAAGTTCCTTCCACTGATAAAAGCATCTAGCAAAGCACGTAGGAATGCCCATGGGTAAAACGATGTTCTTATTAATATTGCAGTACTAGTAGTCGAAAACGACTTCCTTTAGCATAAGAAACCAACATTCAACATAACATCCCTATCAAGAATCCAGAGTATGAATACGTTCATAGTTACTGCTCTGTAGTTGAGCCATGCGATGATGGAGAAAAATAAATAATTAAATAGATGAACAAATTCAAAGAATTTATTGGCCTTGAGGGAGCAGAGCTATCTGTCGTTGATGATGAGAGAATTCAATAATCAATAGTAAATTGAAACCATGGTAAAAATTTATTTTTGTAAAGAATTATTTTATTACCTGTGTATACAAAAAGTTTTATAGAATTGCATTCACACATATTGCATGGTGGGAATTTAATGTGCAATGAATCTTTCAAGTTTGTAGGCGATCATGTATGAGAATTTTTCACATCAAAAGTAAGAGTTTGTAGTCATGTAGCTGTAAGTAATCTTCATCATATTTGTACCGTTATACGATGTCTACATCGTTTTAATAAAAATTTCGAGATTGCAACGGCTACTTAATTTCATTTTTGATATTCAAAAAGCAAACAGTAAACATATTAGCTAATAGTAAAAAGGAAATACAATGTGATCATTTTTCTATGCATAATAATTTATTTTTAGAAGAAAAAATGTCAAAAAATTGAATAACGATCAAGACTATTTTTTTTAAATATCATTAAAATACTTGGGTAGCCTTCAATTAGTTGCTGCAAACATGGCCTTAAAATTCTAACTACAAAAATAATCACACACAAAACAGTTTTCAATATAATTTACATCAGAACAATTTAAGTCCAAAATGTTTATGTACTCATGCAGGGAATAATACAATCTGTAGTTTTATCATTTATAATGCTATGTATGACCATGTGCTAATGTAACTGATTACTTTAAGTTGTGTAGGAATTTAAAGCACGCTCCTGTAACATCACGGCGTGTGTAGTTGCATGAGAATCTTCAATTAATAATAATAATGATGTTCACAATATTTGCGCACAAGTATGACTGCATTCATATACATATTATTACTTATTACATCAAGATTTGACAGTATGCATTACTATAATGATAATCCTTCTTTAGGTATTGTTAAACGTTGCAATTTCTCATAAAAAAAGTAATCTGAAAATAGATCATTTTGAGCTTAAATTACATTTTTCTTAGCTGCCAAAGGTCACTAGATACAATGAGAACGCCATGATGAGTGCCTTGTGAGTTAGAGGCAAGCCAGACGGTAACATTTGCACTACGACGGTTCCCTGTTTTGGTGTTCTCAATGTTGCAACCCAGTATGTAACTTCAATCCGACTCACCCTGCATACCTTTTCAATTCAAACCGAATCAAAAAGAGTGAGTGATTCAATAAAAATACATAAATATAAATGGACCCAACAATAAGCTTGTATTTTTCATACCTCATATTCTGCTGGCTTGAATGCTAATACTTTTCTTTCCACTCTAAAAAGCATATTATGTACTTCATCACGAATCTCATGGGTGTAGTCTCGAGGTGTCGATGGAAAAATGTAGCCAATTGTACCATATCTCCCAATGACGTCTGTACCCTGAAATCGTCAGTAGCAGACAGACACCAAAATGAGATTTTGTGGTTTTCCATTTCAAATTGAGATTTGAATTGCAGACACAAAAAAAACATCTAAATAATTTTGAGTTGTGTTGCAAACCATTACATACTTTTCTACTTACACGAATTGTGGTTCCTTCCATAAATCTAAGGACACTTTTAAGCTTTAAAATTTCAGATTTAAAATCTTCCGATGAACAGATAGCTTCTATACTATTGTTATTGTCCAATAAAATCACATCCTCCTTGTAAATTCTTGAACTAAGGAAATTGTGCAAGTTCCAGCAGCCACAAAATGTACAGGGAAGCTGTCGATTGGGCTTGCGCCCTTCGTAAAGTTTTTCTCGCCTAGTCAATTCGTACACATCGTATATACAGATTGTTTCTGAAATATTTAGATCATGATTTTCCCATCATTAAAAATTACTAACGTTTTTTGTAACGTTAAACAGATTACCATGTGTTTATACTTTTTATTATCAGACCGTTACAGTTCTCAGAAATTCTTCCTATTTAATTATGCATACACCATATTAATATTTTTATTTGAATGAATATTTTGCTAACCACTTTGAATGGATGACAGAAATGTAACAAAGGTGTTCACATCCTTTAGTTTTTCAAATTCACGAATCCGTTTAAATATCTCTCCCTTTTATATGAAGGCATGAAAAACACGTAAAACAAGAACTTAATTAAATCAAAGTTGTTTTTATAATGTAGGTGTACGTACAAATTTGATGTACTGTTTATAGGCACGTTTTTTATGACTCATTTATGAGCTAGAAATTGTAAGGTACAGAACTTTTGTTGGAAAACTTACGTATGGAGAGGCTTCCTGAATGGAGATAGCCGACCCTGAGAATCCACTTCCAAGTTGGCTCTCCATCTCTATTTCAGTCTCGTTCTCAGTTACGACACTACTTTGTTCCGGGTTTACACTGTTCCTACCTCCCATTATGTCTTCTGACGTATGGTTTCTCATGACCTTAAATTTTTATCTTATTAGGCACCTCTTCTAAAAGAAGAGATGCTTTTGACTTCATGCATCAAGTAGCTTTTATTATCTTAACTCCTTTTTTCTCCATGTATCGTTTCTACTTCAGAATACCATACCAGAATGATGGTGATCCACTACCGTCAACACTTTCCACTACAAAGCCATTATATAGGCACACAAATTTCAAAGCATAAATATTTTCCATCCTTTTCAAGCTACATTGGCGAGCTTAATTATCACGTTTCATTAGATTATATATTGTATCGATTACCGCTTCACCAGTTAGACATAGCCATACAATGTTAAATTTATATTACCGCGATGAAGTGTCACGGAAGGATAGAAGGCCAGAATAATAAAGGTATTATGGAACCCTCGCTGCGCTACTGTCACGCATACTTCAAACCTAACTCGCTTATATTCTAGACGATGATAATATACTGGAAAATTGACCTACATGTGTATTCCGTTTATGGAGGTTTATAGGTGAATTCGGAATGACTAACATGTCGCACGTACCTATACATATGAGCTGTTTTGGTGTAAAATAGTCTGATGCTTCTTGACGAAAGTAAAATTGTTTAATTTGACAATAAAGTGCACAAAAGACGCATGACAAAGGTATACATTCATACTATACACCTGTGAATGTGTATTAAACCTCTTTTTATCTAAAATGTCATTGCAGTAGTGGTAAGTTCCATCCACAATAGGTATTGAACAGTTATTTCAAATACATGCCTGCAATACAATATGCGGTTTCTGATAATCGTCACTCGTCACACAAGAGATGGCCTTTGTTGAAAAATTAGTAGAAGTGACGTAAAAGGACGAGCTAGAAAACACTTCAAGAAGAAGAATGTCAATACATCTATAGTTATCATAAGGAAAAAATAAAAATATATCACATCCCACAAGAATTTACACCACAAACACGAAATATGACCATAGGTTTCAAGTGGAAGGAAGATTAATATTGAATGAGAGAAATGTGTCACAGGTATGCATAGACTTTGATAGATTTGCAAATGGGAAAAAATCAATATGGTATATTTCAGTCCGCTTTTTGTCGTACTTTTTTCAATTTTTTCTGTTTGCGGAACAGTTGTCCATATACTATGTTATTTTGTAGATAAATTTGTCTACATTTTGGGGAATTTCATTGGGTACGTAATGCAAGTAGTTCACAACCAATACAACCTAATATTTAGACCTCTTTTCTATGAATTTGTAAAATACACATAAAAACTAAAATGATTTCCCTATGCAACAGATGTATGGGCTTTGTCTTAATCTGCTTTTTAATGACTTACTACCAAGCTACGTATTACAGAGTTTATAATAATTTATGACTGTTATGAAAGGGCAAACTACATTAAATTAAATTTTCACTCCTTGGAATTCACAAGTTATTCGAGGATTCTAATATTATTATTTTAAGATCTGTTGAATTACTCAAAGGATTTTATACCAGAACTAGAATGGAAGAAGCGGTTATGTGTGCAACAAAGCCGAGAAAGAACAAAAAGAAAAAGCAACATGAAAGTAAGCTGCGGTCAATGGACTCGGTTTTGGAAGAAAGCTGCAGCTCACATGACATGGAAGACATGCAACAAATAGCTCAAACCGCAGCTGAAACTATTTTCAACGATTTGTTAGACAAAGTTGCAGCGTTTAGTTTGGATCCCCCAAGTGATGATACTTTATATGAAACTTCAATTGAATCCTCAGTCTCCGTAATAGAAGCCCTTGATAATGCAACTGCTACTTTTGAAGAAATTGCAACTGCTATTGGAAAGCTATCCCATGATAATATTGAAAACGATGAAGATGAGAATATCTTGAATGAAAAATTGGATGAAAATGAAACCAAAGTTAGAAGTACAGACTCAGAAGCAGCTCCTCCGGTCAATGAAACTCAATTGACACCCGAACCTGAACATGATGAAAATGAATGTAAATTAAATGATGTCAATCATGATGAAGATGTAGTGTCTGAGGAACCTTCACAGGATGATATAAAGTTTGGTAATAAAATTACTTTTATAACTATCACTAGCTCGTTAATTAATGTTATTCCCCAGCAATTTTACCTGCTCATTTAAGTTTGAAAAAGCATCGATATTAATATAATTTCTAGTTGAGCAAGAAATGACGTTATCCGAGAAGCCTTCTTTAAACCATGTTGTCACTCCAGATAGTAGAAGCAGTTAAGGATAAATTTTTATTCAGTAACTTTACTTTGTGAATAGTAAAGGAGTGTCTTGTAAATAATTATTTTTTGCGTCCTATATTAAATAGGTTTGCATGAAACGGATTCCAAAGAGGATAACCCACACGCACAAATACTGAAGCCTTCAGTTTTCGTTGGCAGAGATAAACTGTATCATAGTAGTCTGCAACTTGGCTGCAGCTGGGATAGGACAAAGTATAATATAGTACTTTTACCTGATCTGAAAAAGGTTGTATACCCTGACCTGGACTCATTGCTGTCAGGTAAACCTGGCAATACGATTAGCTCTTTTGGCGATGATTTACTCATGTCTTCCGCCAGAAGAAGAATAGATAGAAGTAGTAAGCCTACGACAGCAACAGTACCAGCTATCGTTCATCCACCTATCGTTCACCCACTTATCCAACCTATTATTAAATATCACGATGTTTCGGTATGCTTGTTGTCATTTATGCTTGAATATTTAGTTCGAGATTATATTTTTAATTGAAAACTCAACTTAAACTCTCATTATTTAAAATCATAGAAAGAAATTGTACAGCAAACGCCACCACCGCCGCCGGTAAAAGATGCCCATGTTGTCAAGTTTGATATGTAAGTGGTGTTGTATAGTATCGATGTCTACAATTTACACATTTTGGTCAAAAGTTAAGCACTATGATTATCTGGTACGTTTTAGTCCTGCTACCATAAAGTACAAAGTGGATGTGGAGGATCCTAAATTCACAGATTATAACTTAGATGGAATTGACTTCAGAGTATTTATGAATCCAGTTAAATGGAATCCCAGGGTAATCCCAAAAAAATTAGAGCCAGTGTCGGTGATGGTGTGTTATGTATACGTTTGTAGATTTTCATATTTATATGACTGTTGATATCATAGGATAATCACAATCAATTAGTGTTGTTTCGAGTTGGTCCAATTTTTTATGAGGAATTTTTCACAAATTGTGGCACAACCGACCGTTTTATAAAAACCATCAAGGATCGTGCGGAGGGGTTAGCCAAACATCAATTGATTTTGACTCAAGCATGTTTATTAGCAGAGGGTGGAGATTGTAAATTGATCAATTTACAGGATACAACGCTGGCTATTTACAGTATTCCTTCCAGAATTGATAAAAGAGTAAAACTAAAATGAATTACTACACAAGTTATAAATATAATTATTTTTGCCATCTAATCGTTAAAAATCTTATAGAACACGACGTATAGAATTCGATTTGGAGTAAATGAAGGCTTTTATGAGGAGGATTTTCGTGATTGCAAATCAGTTAAGGATATTGTTGAATCTGTAACACGAAGAGCAGAAATCATAAGCACACAACAAAGAATGTTAAAAACAAAGGCTAATTCTGAAACAAAGCCTGTCCACGATGACATCGGCTGGTGTATTCCTTCAGAAAGCAATTCTGTTGTTGAAAGTATTGAAAATAGTACTTACGATTATGGTGAAGGTTCACCAGAAATTAAGCAGGAAAATAATCTTCCTCCCCTACCATCTGAAGAGACAGCAGGAACATCATTGGAATCCGATCAAGCTCATACAAACAATAGACTTAGACGCACAATGAAATCCGTGCGTAATTGGTTCAAAGACACATTTACAAAGAAGTCAAGCAAACGTACTTTTGCTATTTGTATTATCTTTTAATTTTGGTTCACATTCATTAAATTGAATATATAAGTATTTGATAAACTTATCATATTGCATATTTGATTTAATTCAGGTTCTAAAAAATCACATGGTGGTAATGACGTATTATGGCAGTGGAATGATGGATCCCCTGCATCCTTCTCGTCTTCAAGGATTCTTGACAATTCGGAAAACGTGAAGGAGTAACATGTGCGATTGCAATCATGAACGCTAATTTCGTTTTATGCAAGGAAAAATATAGAGCCTTAAGAAATTAAAAGATTAATTTATTTTTAAGTAAGTTATTTGGAGTGGCATAATAGCATTTTTTTGCGTACGAAGATATTAAAAGCTTCACAAAAATACTACTTAACTTGCAATATTTATTGAATATTATGATGTCATATTGAAATTTGTAAGTTTTATTTCCGATCTCAATAAAACCATAATTTATTTTCCATATTTACATTTAAGATTTTACTATTTTTAGTGCTTTTGTTAGTTTATTTGTTAAAGCCACTATCGGTTATATATTATTATTTGTAGAGTTGAGTTATTAGTAGTAGCAGTTCATACTTCGATTAATCCTCTGACACAGCCAAATAGTTGTCTCTCGAGGCTTCGGGGTGAACAAAATAATCAGATATTTTTAATATATTAAATACATATGTTTATTTTTTAGTTAATCACGTGAGTACAAGTACCATCACACTATTTTATGCTCGAGAACGACAACTTAATTTAAATCCAAACTTCTAGTAAGATAAATTTGAATGAGCAATATCCAAACAATTGCCGTGTATTTAATGTAATTTTGTTATAAAAAGTACCTGATATTGTACGTTTTACAAACTACCCTTTCACCCTCTTAAAATTTTAGTTATTGGTATTGCTACTTTTGGAAGTACATCAATTTTGATTGAATGAATGCAACTCTTTTACATGATTAGTATTTCAAAAAAGAACGTCTGTGTAACTTTTCTATTTTATTTAACATTTCAGTTAGGAATATGCTATTAAATATCTGTGATAGATTAGTGGCTACAAGACCAAATATGGAGTATTGAAAGCAACGTGATGTTGGACTAGGGATGAACAAGACAGTCGACAACTTTTCACATTATTCTGCTGTTATTTTTCTATCAAGTAGGAAGTATTGGATATACGCTATCGTTCTATGATTTTGTATCCATCTCTCTAATTTTCTTTTGTTTGTTTCTGTAAAGGTCAAACCTGGCCTTTCATACTTTCGCGTGTTCAGACGGCATTAAATGCAACCAAGGAAAAAACCGAAAAAACATGACACCATTGTTCCTTGCATCGTGAGAAGTAAACCAGTTGTTCATGTCTAAAAATTAACTTTTTATATTATTTCTCCAGTTTTTTTTATGTGTGGTCTACTTAATATCTACCATTCCAGCTTTTTCATTTCATCAGAGTGCCATATCAAAACAGGGATATATTGAGTAAAGGTAGATTATGTCTACAAAAATATTCTTGCATTTAATAGTATTGCAAAAACGTTGGGGGATCTTGTGTTATAAATTATAAATAACATAGGAACATTCAAATATTAGTTAATCAGCAAATGATTTTTTCTGAGTAAATTCAGGTTGAACAGTGGGAAAAAAACTAAAGTTTACTCTGAATAGTACTTATGCATAGCTCATGTAGACAATTAATACTGAAATACATATGAATTCTCACTGGATTCTATATAAAATAAAATAAAACTATATAGTAAAGTAATTATGATCAATAAATTATAACACAAAGTCCACACAAGAGCAAATTCAGTGGTGGTGAAAGCAATTATACGGCTTTTAAAGCAGAATCTTGTCGTAGTTCTGCTGGTTTAATTACTTTGTTAATGATAGTTTAAATCAAGTCAGTAAGTTAATTTGTCAACGATAAGCTGTTCTTGTATGCATCCTGGCGGAAGTGTGTTTATAAAATCACAAATTTTTCAAACCGAAAGATGAGCTTACACTTTGTTTTAGTGTTTTACAGTACGTTCAATATTCAATAGTAATTAATATGAAGATTTGTTCGTATTGTGTCAAGTCAAGATATAGAATCTTCTAATGAGGCAATTATTGTAATAGGTACGAGATAATAATCGTCTGGTCTCACTTTCTCCCAATCATGTGTATTATTGTGTCATGTATATTTTTTATAATCTTTTACATTTTAAATAATAATATTATGTGCAAATGTCACAGATGATTATTAAAATTGGTACTTTTCTCAGAAATCAGGGAATAATTTTTTTCCTTAAATGACTAGATACGAACAAAATGGCACAAGTGTGTACTTAAATATAAGAATCATATCAATTTCTCTACATCATATCGTTACTGTTGACGAGAATAAAAATGTTTAGGTTTTTATATATTATTATTCGTAAAATGTTTCCCGAGAGTACAAAAACACTCAACCTATACATATATATCTTTCTCTACACACACAAAAATGTACATATAATATGACCGTATATACTTATATAATCATATATACACATTACATATAACTAATTAATTACTGTATTAAACTTATTAAACTTAACATGTCTAGGTTGACGATTACAATTTAATGTTCATGTAAGAAAGGCCACTGAATACAGTTTTACGAACCGTATAGAAAGGCAAAAATGCATATAAATCTTGCTAAGACTGGCATATTGACAAAGACACCTAATCTGACTTTTTCTTTGTTTCAATAAGGAAAAATGTGTAAAACGGAAACCTTTCGCTAATCTCTTCATACATCTATCTAACTCTCATATAATTGGGCAATTTAAAACTGTGCAGGTTTATTGAAGAAACTGTTTTTTTAAATTTGATATTTTACATTTTACCTATGTATTTGTCTGTTTAGAATCATTAGATAGGATAACAGATATCCTCTTAATTTGTAATGGATAAAGGTGAGTGAGAATGAAATTGAGGATAGGAATATCTATATATTTTTTCTTCATATTTCACAATGAATTGGTAATAAAGTTCCTCGTTTATTCCTAAAACGCTGTACATTATTTAGCGTTTTAGTGAGAAGTAATAAATTGTATGTGTAGCATACAGATAAAAGGTTACCTTTATGTCTTTTTTAAAAAGTCTATTTTTCATGGTAAATTTTAATTCATGATTTATATTGAACAATGTATTATGTTTAAGGTAATTCTTGAAAATACACATGTGTCTACATAAACTACACGACGAAAAAGACGATGTTTTGGACTGTTGGTCAACCAAATAAATTGATTGTTAAATGCTAACATTACAGTTTTTAAAAACATAACATATATTTTTTATGTATCTATTCTATAATTTATGTCTATTTTAAAGGAAGTATGGCATGTTGTGTATGTAGGGATGTAAGTACGTAATATATTAAATGGAGTAAAGTAAGATGTATAGACGGTAGTCGTTAAACAACAAAACCTTTTTTCTTCGTGCGTGAGAGTGGTTTGTATCCGGCAAACTTTCACTCAGCATCCATCTTACTGCATGGTTCCTTCTTTGTCTGCTCTACAATTAACGGTTGTGAAAGTGAAGAGGAGCATTAGGCAGGATATAACTCTTAACATTACTTGAAGTCATATGGAATTTCACGATGGCTTTCATAGATGAGGTAAGCGATCAGGGCAATTAAGCACGTAAAAATTAAACAACCAACAATTACGGACTTGATGATCGTTGCTTTTCTTCGAATCCCCTGAACCTGTAAACAATTAAGGATGAAAAATATACTCACGTTTCACAGTTCTCTTCTTTTCATCAATCTTCATGCAGGAGGATATGGAGCGTTGTGAGGTGAAAAGTGAAAGGCAAGGAGGAAAGACAAAAGAGAGTGAGTAATTTTTCGTCTCCATGTTGAGACTGGGAGGCGTATTGTATGAGTCGTGTTAGTCTTTTGCGAGCCCCCAAATTATACTTATCTACTTTTCTACCACCTAATACAGGCATATGTGAGTAGGTGAGTTAGTAGAATACTTTTGAACGGGTTAAATGGTGCGTGTTTATTTTACCAGCTCCCAAATCATGAGAACTCCCGTCCCAAGAATAATTGCCTTCTGAGATGGCCATAAAGACTCTTCGATCTGGACCGAGGCAGCTTTGAAATTTGACAGGAGAATAATAGTCGCCACAGGTTTTAAACTATCGTTGAGCATCTGAAATAGACGTACATACATCAATGTAGATGGGCATTAGAGAAAGTTTAGAATGTGTGTACACCTTTCATGAATTATATGCATACAAACATAGGTATATATAGTATACTATGATTATAATTTGCCATATGTAGATTTGCTGATAAAGCAACAGATTTTTTTGTTATCATTTACCCGGAACACAAAGTCTGGTCTTCTCGTGGAGCCGGTTCTTTCCATTTCAATACCAAAGTTGAAGTAATGCGAATATCCTTCAGCGGACTCTATCTCGTAGATTTGTAATGGAGAGACTTTAGAAGAAGGCTTGGGCCTGATTAGATAAGCTACAGTGACTGGCTCCTCCTCTCCAGGGAATGATATGGCCCACTCATTATTTAACTAGATAGCCACATCGAAAATTGCTTTTGTTAATGCACATACATACATACAGTCAACACAATAATGATCTCCAGTTTGACCAAATAATGTGAGTCTATTCTCTTTTACGGAGAGTTGTACCAACTAGCATTACTTTTTATTATGTTTTCCCTCGAAATGGGGAAGATTAATTTATGTGTAAATAGCATACCACATCTAGCTTATACGTCAGAATTTTCTCTTCAGTATTCGTTGGGTTCTGAAGGAAGACGTCAGCATCGGAGTCTATTATACCAGTGTACAATATTCTATCCGTTGTCGAACTCTGAATGTCTACCAGTCTTGGACCTCCACAACATTCTATTCAATTAAACATACAATATCACAAGTTTTGGTTACTTGTATCTGAAACGGATGATAACGTTTCTTTTTAAATTTGTTTGACTGCTGTATTATCTGCTGTTGACTTGTTATAATGATTAATTATATGACAATAATCGAGAACTTACCTGGAGGCGCAAATTTTAAGGTGAATGTGCTATTGACTTTTAAAGCTCGAAAAGGCGCAGGGCACACAAGGCCTGTGGGGGGTTGCGGCCTGTAAATATGAAGCATTACATTAGGAATCCCTTTATTTAACTATCTTTGATTTGGGCCAGATATATAACCTACATCACTACCAGCTACTGGGATCTACTTTTTTTGATTCATTATATAATACATTTTTACTTCATGTGTGGATTCGATTTGATATAATTTACTTGAAATATTAACACGGGCATATATTACAGCAAAATAAACTAAGTTATTATTAAGAAATTTCTTTTTACATAAAGCGGTCTAGGCAATGTAAGAAAGAAAAGAGGCTTTGGCTTACTCTGTCGGCTTCGACTTATGCATCCTGCGTAGGAAATAGCAAAAATAGACAAAGAAGTAAATTAATAAATCTTTTTCACATTCACTCAAACAAGTTGTCTAGTCACTCATCAACAATATAACAGACTTAATTAGAAGAAAGAAACAAAAAAAGAATTTTTATGTGCAGCCATATATTCTTTTTTCAGCAAAACTTAATAATGCGGAAGAATATTTGATATTCTTTGGCAGTATTTACATTGCATGGCATTTTTAGTATATTGTGTATTTTATGCATTTGTTCCCAAACACATATGTGTCCTATCAAAATGTTTTTGTTTGTTTCATGTGTGTTATTTTAATGTATTCTTAATGGGCATTTCAGCTTCTTTGAAGAGATTATTATTTGCACAGCAAAATGAAGCACGGTGTCGGTGGCACTGCATCTACTTTTCAACAAAATGCTGATTAACTTTCTGCTCTTTCACATTTTGACATAGACAGATTACATACGCGAAAATATCGGTATCGATTTCGTCCTCTATTTTTTCCCTTTAAAGTTGGGTTTGCTTTTAGCTAGCTTGCTTGCATGCATGCATAACGTTGAGAGAAAGAGCGCAGTGAGCGTTCTATTTGAATTGAAGCGAAGAAAGAGCTGCGAAAATGAGGTAAATATAAACACAAATAATAATAGTAGTAGTTGAAAAGAGTAAATAATGTATGATGAGAGAGAGCTTGCTTCAACAGCATAAAAATGAGAGCGAGACAGAAGGCCACTTAAAGAAAAAAAAATTCGGTAAGAAAAGAGAATTTTTATACTTTTTGCCTACAGATTACCATTTTTCTTTTTGGCATAATAAGTCTGTAATGGCACATTGTAAGTCTGTTCTTTTCTTCTAAAAAATGGCACATTGAAATGCTAGTTATGGTTTTGAACAAAACTTTCTAAGACTCGACTATTTCAATTAAACTTACAAAAATATGAAAACGTGCACGTTTTCCCTCTGTTTCTGTCAGTTTGTTGGGATTTAAAACAGCGATTCCGCTGATTCCGATGTCAGAAAATAAGGAAATAATTCAACAAAGGAATATAATAGATTCTCTTGTTTTATTGAAGTCGGTGATATGTGTCGTCGTCGTAACCTGAAATGTACTGCTTGAATGTTCACCACAATAATATTTTCTTCACGTATTGTTTTTCTACTTTGTATACACTAAATAGTGCACAAAATGCATACACATACAGAGCTGTTAGATACATTTTTTTACTTTTCGTAAAAAAAAGAGTGAGAAATCCCCAGCAAAAATCCGTACAGGAAACGAACATAACATTTTACCTTGTTGATGTTGTTGGCATTTTCTCTGTAAATTCCACTTTGTTAAATGAAATCTAATGTGAGTTTCATGCAAAATTGGAATGTGATGTGTATGCTTTTGGCATTAAACAACGCGCTATGGAAATGATTCAAAGGGATTCACAGAAGAAAAAAAAGTATCATAAATCCGCCCTGCCTATTATTATGTATTTTTGTCTGCCTTTAAGCTCTTCAGTGTGATGTAAAACATGCGCCTATGAGACTTCACAAAAACGCACACATAAACCCAACACACAAAAGCATGTACCATGCACTTGAAATGAAAACGTATTTGTTTTCCACCGTCACCTCACTCTGTGGTACAATATATATACATAACATATTAAAACGATTCATAAAATTCACGGTCTTCCACTATAATAACGTATTATATTTTATTTGAACTGAAGAAAAAGAGTTTAATACGATATCATAGTAATATACATAAATGTTAAAAGCGTATTCAGAAATTTTGGCAATGCTTCTCTGCTAGCTTTTCTTTGTGCATTTTGGTCTCTTACTGAGGGATAAAAATGTAAAAAGTGAAATAGACATGACGACGTGTGATACGCTGCAGCATTATATACATCCACGCTATCAGCTTATCAGCATGGTTTAACGGTTTTTGCTGTAGCGTTGAATACAACGACGCGATGGAAAACATGACTGGCTGCTGACTGAGCTCCTTATATTTTAGTAATACAGAAAAATTGCTTTTTCGAGTTAGAAACACAAGTAATATGCGCTCAGCTCATGCATTGCACGCCCTTAGTTTACAAGTAAAAGTAGCAATGGCAAGTAGAGTCTCAATATATTTATATACATAGATGTAATGTAAGTATGTATTTTTTACTAACTAGTTTGAATGTAAGAGAAAAAGCAGTATTATTGTTCATATAGATTATTGTCGCATGCCCTGTCGTATTCTATTTTGCTTACTGCTGTGATACAGTAATATAAAATGTGCTATAAATGTACATTATTGTGTAAAATGTGCAATCTAACATGTTGGTAATCAGTGTATAAATGTTAAAATGTGTGTGTCTGTGCAATATTTTGAATGCAAACTGCCATGCAATGCTCAAATACTAGCTTGCAATGAAGAAGCTACGTTGATCTTCTCTTATTATTTCGCTTGTACAAATCGGTGTATTTACAACAACCGGAAGAAAAAAGTTAAAATGATGCTTTTTGTTAGTATGCTTTTTCAGCAAGAATATATTTCTCGTGTGTAGCAGCAGCAGCAAGACTGTGATACTTCTCTTTGTTATTTCAATAAAAAAACGATAAGACAATTTGTCGTTTCCATTGTTTTATTCCATCGAGCTTATAAAATCCCATGAAGAAAAAAAGTCACCATCTGCACGATTTTTTTTTCTCCTGTTTGCTTTTCACCAATTTTATCTAAAGAGAAAATCTCTGAATTGACGAGATTCACTCTATGAATTGTGTTAATGGTGTGATGTTGATAAGAATGGTGGGAAGAATGGTGACGGGGGGATAATAGGATATTATGTAAAGGTTGCAGAACTCACTTATCCGACCGCGGAGGGGGCGGAGGTACCAGTTCGTTCTCAATCTTGTCTGTTGATAAGCAAACAAGGGGTCCTTGATCCGGAAAAAGAGTATTAGATCCCTGGTTAATATCACCAACAGCACCAGTCGTAGACGTTACCGAGGAACCGGCACCAAATCCACTACTACTGGCGAAAATACTTGCAAGTGATACCGGAGTACTGATCGGTTCGGAACTTGCGGATGATGAGAATTCTTTATTGGAAGGTTGGTCGTCTTGAGAGTGTTGCTGTTGATCGTCTTTTTTAGCTGTGTCCTGTTGTTGCTCTTGTACTAGACGAGCTTTCTTCTTGGCCATCACTTTGCCAAAGAACTTGCGGCCCACGTCATTTTCAAAGCGGGCTTTTGTCAACTCCTTTATTTTTTCTGTGCACAATATAACCCATTATGTGCATACTACAAATCCATACATATGTGAATGTGAGGGTAATATAATAATATATTACAAGCATATATCTCTACAAATAAATCTAGTATTTCAACATATTTTACTGCCTTCTATTTAAAGAATTTTAGTAGATCAATCCTTACTCGCGTATATATGTGTCATAAATAGCATAATAATATATTATGTATCTGGGCAAACATTTCATACACATCGTATGCGCACACGACATCATGAGTTTGTTTGCACAAATACAATACTACACGCTTTATTACGTCCTTCGCACAATAAAAACATGTTTTCTTTATGTTCCCTTCACGGTTTGCTTCACTTCAGCTTTGAAAAAAATCACGTGGACAGCGTTTTAACGTAATCGACTGGTAGAAATTTCGATGTTTTTTCGAGTTTTCTGCATCTCGCTTCTAGCTCGGCATTATTTTGTCACAGATTTTCTTTCACATTGCTCGGTTCGATCGAAGAAAGTTTGACAGTGCTCAAAGTTTTCAACGATGGCCATTATGGCAACTAAAATAATTCATTTTGGATCAATTTAAAAGCACTACTTTTAGGTCTACCATTGATTGTAAAACATAAATACGTGCACACAAAATGTTTTGCGTTCTGGCATGCGGGCGCCTGGCGCAGATGTTTTTGTCGCATATAAACCCACATCTCGTTTTGCTAATACATCATGAAATTCAAGAACAATAGTCGAAACTAGGTAGTTAAGTAGCGTCCATATGATTTTTACGAATATGTGTTTTCATAGTCCTTGGAAATAGAACGTGTCTCTGATTTTTCTTTGAAACACAAACGAACAGAGATAATAATAAAAACTGTTTCTCTAATCCATCCAAGATTTCATTTTTATATGAAGAAAAAGTTAAAACTAAAAGTTATTCTTATGAATTGGCTTTCACGGTTGAATCTACCATACGTATACGTATGCAGCTACATGCTATGCATATAAATAAAAGACAACCAAGCAATTTTCCAATTTTATTTCGTCCGCCCGACACACAGTTCTGCCTTTCTTTCATAAATTTTTCCAGAGGCTCTTGGCATTTCCCTTTGAAGTTCTTATTTGCTTGATAAAAAAAGAATAGCAATTGCTCCCATCGTACGGCCAACAGTAGCCTGAGAATGCGCCGAATAAAATGCTCCAAGTTTACTTTTTCTATTAGATTATATGCCTAATAAGGTTTATTCATGTACTTCTCGCATATAAAGTTGTATAAATACGATAAAAATGTGTGTCATGCAAACCTTTTCTCAATAAGAATGCACATGTTCAAGGTATGAGCACACCGGTGCGAACTTTTTTATATCAAATTGCATTAACTCAACACTCAACTTACCTCGTTCTTTTATCTTTGCCTCTTCTTTCTCCTTCTCCAACCGGAGGATTTCAAGGTATATCCTCGCTATGTCAGGAAAAACCGGAAAAAGAACAAAGGACCACGTTATTATCAACCATTGATAAGATTGCATATGTATAAAGCTTTTTATTACTATTGCGGCTACATAAAAATGAGTAAGTTTCATTAGCAGTAGTGGTGTGAAGCCTCCTACGTTTAAATTACTAGCAGATAGATCATATAAAACGGGAAAAAAGTCAATAAAATTTTGGAAAGCAGTGTTAGGTGTGTAGTATGTAGGGTACGCTACATTTACTTTTATAACTTAAACACTTTTACAACTCAAAGTGACTTTTTGACATTAAGAAAAAAAGAAGGCAAAAATTACACAAGAAAAAAAAGGAAATTCGACAGTAACGGAAAAGGGTGTCAGTCCTATTTGTTACCTACTTTACTTCAAACATTTTAACGAGGCTGTCGTATATATAAGGTTAATGGAGCATTTTTAGTACATACTACACACTACACACATAGTTCTACGCCATAAAAGTGTGCATGCTCAGCATATGCACTACTTTTTTATGCAATGCAATAATAAGAAAATATCAGGAAAAAAATTGATCGATCAAAAATGAAAGAAAAACTGTTTTCTCCTCACACTTGAAAAAACTTGTTGAGATAGAGGGAGCCGGATACAAGTAGACAAGACACAGAGAAACAGACAGAAAGCAGTTGGTTGTAGTTATGTTGCAGAGAAGAAAAAGACTCACTCACTCGATAACACAAAATATTTTATGCAGAAGGTTGATGAAGCATAGTAGTAAATGTGGCAGTTTTGGAGCTTTGTAAATACAATAAAAAATTAGATAGGTGTGTGTAAGAATGGTTTATATTGACTTAAATATAAGTTACATTATTATAACTTCACTGTCTGTACATATACATGTATTACTTTGTACACATTACTGTCTTTCAGCAGAGAGTACATGCTCAAAGAAGGAGTAACCTTCCAATTTTCATAAAGACACTACATGAATAGGTAATCAAGAAAACTTTTTTTTACTCCTTTAAATTGCGTACATAAGTAAGTATATGGTTATGTTTCTCCTGTTTAAGTTGTTTACATTTTTTTTAGCGTGTGTATAAGCCTATGTAGCAAATCTCTACGAAAGGTTAGTTAGTATAGGTTGAAATATACATTTCTTTTAGTTCGTTGGACCTTAAGTTTATTTTTCTACAAATTTTAAATGATGTGTGTCATGTATGCTTGTACTACCTTAGTTGTCAACAAGGTGTAAGTATGTCTATTAATCCAAAAAACACATTTCACTCTTGTTACTGAGCTGCAAATTTTTGTAGTTGGCAGTGTCTTGTTTGAATTGCTGTAAGAAAGAAAAATGAGAAATTCGAGTAAGAGCATTTAGCATGCCTAGTTGGAAAGATTAGCTTTAAAAATTTGCAACACGTTGTAAACAGAAAAGTCACACAGTTAAATCCACTTTGAAAAGTATTTCATAAAACAAATATCAATATCTCTTGCTTTCTTCACAGCTATAAATTAGTACAGAACATAAAATTTCCAATTTATAAATAATGATAAGAGCTCACCAGACTCAGTTCTGGATAACTTGACCCCACTCATGATACTGGAAGGCTGCTAGTGGCAACGACTCTCTTTTGTCTCCCCTAATAAATGACAGAAGGGATCTTTATTTTATTTCAGACATAAAATGCCGTGAGCTTAACGTATAAAACTATGTGTATATTTCAATGCGTGATTTCTCCAAAGAAAACAAAGAATTCAGAATAGATTTCAGAACAGAAGGAGAATGCCCGTGATGTATGTATATGAGCTTGTATGAATGCCAACTAAGCCTATCAGATACATGTACAAAGTAAATTTCTGGCCGAGAATGCAACAAAATAGACTTTCTCTTTGCTCTATATATTCCTTCAAAACGTGTTGCAAAGTAGTAAGTATAGCTTACTACTACGTGCAGGTACTCCGTCGCCCTCCTACTTTTTACTTTTTTCTGTCTGATTTGGTTTTTGTTTTGTTTGTTATTTTTATTGTTATTGTTGGAATTTGGAATGTATACTTATTTGTTTGGAATTGCAGAGTGAAACAAAATTCACACAGGGATTCACTTTTACCAGTCCAGGGTCTACATGTTTACTGCCAAAAGTTTAGTGCATTTTCTTTTAAGTGTATGTGATGTGATGCCTGAAGCACACGAGGATTACATTACAATTTAAGCAGAAAGCATATCTACTAAAAGTAGAGATGTGTGTATTTAGTGATTGTGAATACAATACACTTTCTCTCTAGTTAATCTAACATTGCGTGCGTGCAGAACTAGACGTTTGTTTCCAATCCAAAAAATATAATACAATTAAGGTAGCGTTATGTTATACGATATTATAATGTAGAGAAGTGAGGTACCTTTCAAAGAGAAACTTTTGGGAATTAGGGGGCAGCTATTGTATTACCAAGTTATTTTTTCCCTTATCCGTGCATGAGCTTTTTTGTCTTATTATTTTTTGGTGTGAATGGAATTCACTGAGCGATACACATATCGTAGGCACAAAGTAGATATAAATGGAAGTAAATAAAGTAAAATATTAATAAGAAAATAATCAACTATTTAAATACAAATAAAGTATTCTTTTGGGATTTTTTCGTCTTTTTCGGTTTAGTTGGTGAATTGAATTCCCCGAGATGTTGTGAAAGTCAAAATAGCCTTTTCTTTATATTCTGTATTTGGGTCCGTAGTAGTAAACAAACGGCAACCAATATTTACTACCGGCACTGTGTTTGGAGTAATACAATATTTTACAACATCAATATGGCCTTCACTTCACTTTTAATTAACACTTACAATATAATGCACTGTATTGACTTTTCCAGATTAAGACTAGTGACCAAGGCATATAAATATCTGTGAGCAAATTATTGCGGTAATACCGTCACGCGGCGGTTACCATTGCCTGCGGAGAAAGTTCCTTCCTAGCAATAAAGAGAACTATTTTATTTTGCTCCGGTAGGTCGTGAAAATGATTGCTGAATGAACGAGACCGTTCTTCATGCCACAATGAAGTTGATCTGTTGACAAGCTTCTTTGAGTAGTTTCTCTCGTCCAGAATTTTTTTCCTTCTCCCTCTTTACTGCAACATTCCGTCCTTGTGGCAAATGATACTTGGACTGGTGGTCGTGGTGTGCTTGTTTAGCAATGCCCTCCTCTTTGGAGAAATTTGCAACAGAGCTACAGAAAGGACTTGAGCTGTCGGCATGCCAATAAGAAAGATGACGAGAGAAATGTGGAGAAAGCTAGTATAAAGGAACCAACGCGACTTTATTTTGCACGACCACTTTATTAATACGAAAATGGAAAGTGTAGGCAAGAGATTCACTTATGTAATAGATACATATATTATGCACAAAAAAACTTGCTTAACAATTTCACCAAATATTTCACAGTAGACGACCAAGCTGAGCGTGTGGTGGTGGTGATAGTCAGCACTCTTCGTTGTTGGTTTTCTACTGAACGCTCATTTATATCATCTGAGTTGGAGCAGTGCAGCAATATGAATACATAATCTAC
>JAQFZG010000227.1:0-41413 GCA_034695465.1 Entomobrya nicoleti | reverse complement strand
TTTGGGCAGGGATCTTTACCAGGTGTTGTGGTACAGGGGCTCATGCCACATGAGTTGGCTATCTGGGTCCTTTGCTCGACTTTTGAATTAAACACGTTGATAATTATTAGTTTATGAAAAATAAGTTTTTAAGTAAATTTTAATAAAATAAAGAATTACTGGTTGGGTCGTCTGTTGGGCAGCATAAAAGTTTAGACTCGCCATTTGGTTTTATATCCCTGTAAATTTCCTCGGGTACTCCAACATAGTTGCTACAAGTGTGGGGAGACTTTGATTTCCAGGGCGACTGTGCGCAACCAATGGCCAACTTTACTTCTGAGAGATCAAAATTTTAAATAAAAAACGTTATAATTCAATTTCGTTGGAAATCTTGGGTAAATATATATAAGGCTTTACCTAAGCAGGCTAATAAAAGGACCACCGTCCAAGATATTTTCGGTCTTTCCATTACAAAATATTTGCAATTTAGCTTATTTGGGTTAATTTGAGATCAGCACCAAAATAGAAGGAATTCATTCCAGCTCTACAGCTGGATTAAGCTTGAACGTAAATCCATTTATAAAACTAGTTATTTATACAAATTTCACTATTGAAATTCAAAGCTTTAGGTACGAGGAAATAAGATCAGTTCATTTCAAATGTTACGCAATAATTTGATTGTATAAAACGGCGGTAATGATTTGTACCTGGTTCAAAACAATTTGTCTTACATTATTTAACAACTGGTATAAGAACAACAAATAAAGCCGGTATTATTTTATGAAAATAGGTTTCCTTATTTGTCTGTTGCATATGAGGTATTATGAGCACATGGTTACATTTATATTAACACGTGTAGTCTGAGGAAAGGGAGATGGATCGTGCTGATGTACCTTACGAACCATTCATTTCGGTTGGTTGAGTTTGCACAGTTTATAATTTGCTGAAGATGGCTGTGCACAAATACGCCGATATATAAATGCTTTTTAGCCACACAGTAGTGTTATATGCACAGTATAGCATAGACGCATTAGGCATTATACGTTTAGTATATCTTATATATTTATATTTATTTATTATTATGACTATCTATATATCTAACTATATATTAATTATACCTATATGACCATACTATTATAATGTATTGTAATGCGAATGAATCCCTTGTCCCTTAGTATAAAAGGCCCTCTTCTTTTATTAATAAAGACAGTAGAGTCTTGACACAACTATTGTGTACATCACATTTATTCATCATCAAAACGTGTTGATAACAGTAGACAACAAGTAGCATAATAAAATGCAAGTCAACGGGTATAAATATCATGGTTAGATTCCCACGAGCTTGTTTGTAGTTCAAGTGCAAATGAAGTAGGTTTAGTAGTAAGAGGCGTGCAATATTGATCCAGTAGCAAGTCAAAATTCCAGTAATTATTTAAATAGGTATTCATTTTCATATTAAGAGCAATTTAACCGAACTGGAACATATTGCATCATTTCACACAAAAATTAACATGGTTTTTGGTCATGTGTGACATGTTTGATTTTTTTCATGTTGTCCCTTCCAAGCAAATTCGTACCATAATTTGAATTTTTTGGTAAGGCTAATTTCTTACATTATTTAAACTCAGTTTTTTAGCAGCTTTCCATGATTTTTTTCAAATCATCTGGTAGCTCGGTAAATAACCGGTCTATTAAATCATAATTTCTTCTTTGTTTTACTTTTATTATGTGAGTCAACATAGCTATTAGGGAATAGTCGGTTTCTTGTACAAAAATACATGGTACGATATTTACTTCAAATGTGTTTCATTTTAAACCAAGTATGGTAGTTTCCTAGAGAAATGAATTATGTACGCATTCGTACCTGAAATGAGACTTTCCCGTGTCGTTTCACCTGACTGAGTTACTCGTGTGTTGTCTCGACTGCCTTAAAATATAAATAAATCTGCATGTGATGTTGATTATTTTTAGCCAGCACCACGCTCAAAATTGTTTTTATGATTTAATCTAATTAATATGTTAAACTGCAAGATATTTTTTTGTTTGGGTTGTGAATGAAACTATATGCTTGTTATTCTATGTCTGCTTTTGGTTAGACGTATACCAAATCGTTATGGTGGATGAGTTCATTTTAAGATGTGTGCTCGAAAATTAATACGAATTTCTAGAACTTTTGTATACGAATCCATTGTACTGTGCCGCATCAGACAAACAAGTGTATATAAAAATTGAATGCGGTGTAGCTTCACAGAGAAATGATTTACTCAAAATATTACATAAAAACAAACTGATATCCTGCGGGAGCTCATACCTTAGCTTTGAAGAATTAGTATAAATATGATGGTTTCTTTAGTATGCCATTGGTACAAAATATACATAAATTTCAAACAAACGTTTTTTATACATTTCAGCATTTGCTTCAAATTTATTATTCAATTTTTTTCCTGACACATATATTGATGTACAAAAATAGTTCCATATTTCCCATTTCTTAGACAAGTCATTACATATTTGACTTCAGCCAGTTCACCTCTTTGCTCATATCCATAAATGCATTCGCCACACTCATCTCACACAACCGATAAACCTGAACACCACATAGAACATCTTTACCTTTCTTCCCCTTGCAAATCAATCCCCCTCCCAATTCTCTATCACAACGGGATCCCCCTGAGAATTTTTCAACCCCACACAATACATTTTCATTAACCTTCAAACTAATTCCCTTTATCTCCTCCGCCCCCATTGCCAACCTTGTCATTCTATTTTGACAAATCTTCTTGTCCAAAATCTTGAACTCATTTGACACCATTTTACTATTCAGATCCATATTTCTTGGCAACGCCAACTCCTTCCCTTCCATAAACACCTCCCCAGTTTCGGGCAACATTGCCAGCTTATCTTGACCAATAGGTGCCTTTCCATCCAACTTGACTAAAGCCAAGTTATTTTCAAAATTATTATCCGTAGTAATTATATGATTACCCTGACTTTCCAAATCAACTGGATTACCAATCCTTTTAAACCCATCAAGAATGGTAACACCCTGACCATTTAGAGTTTGTGTAGGTCCCTCCTTCAAATCCTTAACTCCGTAATGTACTTTTATTCCAGATCTCTTTGCCCCGTTATCATCTGCAACACAGGTTGCTGCGGTAACCACAGTATCTTCCGATATCAAAGTCCCCCCACAAGATTTTCCCCCATCTGATGTAATATGAACCTGATGGTCATACATATCCTTTGGAACCTCTTTTCCATATAAACTAGCTTCAAAGAATGTATTCTTATCTTGATTCCCCGCTTTTTTTATAATCCAATCTCTAAAGTAGCTAACTCTCGCATAAACACTTGGAGTACAAGCTAGTTCGCTTTGCTCATCTTTGCATGGCTCCGCAGGTTTTCCAAATGATGTCACTCCACAATGAACCGCCATGCCATCAGGTCCCCTGCAAATTGCTGGACCCCCGGAATCACCTTCTCCCGAAACTGGACTCCATTTCCCATTCATAAGTCCCCCAACACAGAGGAGTTGATCTCGATGCTGGTCCATTTGGGGATACGAGCCACCTCTTGGAGCAAAACAGCGGTTGGGGTCACGAATCAGTAAATCAGTTCTTTGAAGATGTGGAGACTGCTTGAGGGTATCGGTTGTGCCCCATCCAGCAATTACGACCCTGTCTGCATTGTCTACAAAATTGATGTGTTATTTATGCACCAATTATTATAACAACTAATTTTTCTACCTTTCGGTTCGAATCCAGCAGGCGCCATTTGTAGGGACTTCACCGTTGGTCCAAATTTAATTGGAGTTTTGAGTTCCAATAGCGCTACATCCCACAAAACCTTATTCTTATATTCATCACGAAGAGGTGGCAGTCTGGTATAGTTCTCATGAGTAATCACTCTCGCTACTTGGTATTTGTACAAGCTATTTTGTTGCCGAGTATTACCAAAATTGGATCCAATTGATACACTTACATCTTCTGGGGCGACAATTTTGTACGTTGTCTTATGAACAACACAGTGAGCTGCCGTGATTATAAACTTGTCATTGTAAATTGTTCCTCCGCAATTGTACCAAGGTGTTATTCGAGCTATGAAGGGAAATTCGTTGAGTTCCGCTCCATAAGCAGCGGCAAGTTGACCTTCAGGAGATTTTTTGGCACAGCACAATCCTGACATTCCATCTTTCTCTGGGGCACCGTTACAAGGCTCTCTGAAAATCTCGTCGTAGGTGTAATTCTTCCCGTTCATGTAACGGGTGGGGCATATGTGGTCAAATGGCTTTGGAGTACATTTACTCATGAAGCAATGTTCAGTTACTTCTAGGTTGGCATCCACTGTAGAAATAAGTTAATTATTGAAAATTTTAATTTAAAGTTTTTTTTTGGAAAGTAAAAATATTTATAAATAAACTTATTGGCTTTCTTAGAAAAACTTACAGATTTCCTTTGATGTATCGGTTTGGCAACAGGTAAATGAAGTGTCATCATCGTTTGACATGACATCCTCGATTAAAGTCATCGGTTTCTCGTTTGCTGTCAGTTTTTTGCAATCGTATCCCCACCCAATTTGTTTCTTGGTTAACCATTGTGTTTTCACGCACTGTCCATAGCTTTGATCTAAATTTAAATAAATATTTAAAATAACATATTTCATAGCTATATATATGTATAATCGTATCTTAGATTTCATGATGGAATATAAAAAGTTGTACCCAAGAGACCAAAAAGAATGATAACTCGCAAGGAAGATTTTAGTTTGCCCATTTTCTAATAACTTAAAAACAGGACTGCAATATGTCTAGAAATTAGTGATCTTTTGTGGCAATGCTGATGGTCTAATGTTTTGAAATATGTGAAATGGCTGGCTTTTTATACAAAATGTTACTTGAGTAAACTTTAAGGAAATTAAGAGAACCAGGTTAGGTTGCCATGGAAACCCTCATATTTACCCAATTCTCAAAAAAAGAAGTTCATAAATAAACAGGAGTTTCATATTATTTTATCTCACTGGATTATATAGCAAGTGGTTATCGATGACGGTGCAGACATAATTAATTTTTTTACGGGTCCGTGGGTAAATGACGTGCTTGTTATGCAACTTTTTTTGGCTTGTTATTATGCAATCTGAAACATAGCTAGTTTGCAGTGCAAGCTCGAGATGCTGACGCTATATTTATTATATCAATTAAGTATGAGACTGGCTGTCTGATGTTGATATCGACAGGAAAAAAAAAACTGGATTCGTATTTGTAAAGTTGGTACCGTGTCAGTAGCAGTCGGTGCAGCTTTTGTTGATTTTCGCAGCGTAACTAATGAATGGGTTTTTTATAAAACTCTCATATAAAATGCAGGAAAAAGTAATCAGTATAATTTTAATGGGCTTGGTACATAAATTTAAAATTTTGAACACTTGATATTGATTTAGAATGAATTTGATTGATCATCATTTGTGTTTGCATGGGGCTGGACTGCATAAAATTATTAAGACAATAGCCTGCTTTTAGTTTTTAATCAAGAAAAATTATTACATAAGCATACTTGTGGGAATATGCTAAAAAAATGCAGTTTTAGTACTCCAGATCTCTTATTTTACAACTTTGTTTGTGCCTACTGACCATGCATTGAGGATCTTATTATGATATGATATACATAATAAATGTGTAAAAAATGAACAAATTACATGTTCACGCTCAAAGAACACAAGTCATATCTATTATCTGTACTAGTGGTGAGCAAGTTACTGCTGGTTACGGCTACCTGCAATTTACTTGCTGGATCTCAAAATGATTCTTCTCAGCATGCCTTTATGCCGTTTTCATTCGAAAATTACATACAAACTATCTTGTGTACATGTACATACTTCTAGCTTATTAAGAATATTGGGGTTCTATGAAATCTACCAATTTAAGTGATTTAGAATATTTTTGCATGAAAAAACTAATTCTGGTCGAATATAAAATGAGAAGTATATGTTACTAAAATATTATATCAATGCATAGTAAATTTTTTACACAAAAATAAATGAAAGTTTCAATTATAACAACGATATTTATTCGTACAGCTAATTAGTATGTACGATTTGTTTAAAATAGTAAAAAACACAAACAGAATTAATTTTTCTAGAGTTAAACATAATCTAATTACTTAATTAAATAAACTGCAGCTGATTTTTTTATAAATTTGATTTCAACCACCCAGTATGTTTACTCATATCCATAAAGACATTCCCCAAACTTCACTCACACAACCTAAATACCTAAACACCATACAAAACATCCTTATCATTCTTTCCCTTGCAAATCAACCCCCTCCCAGTTCCCTATCGCAACGGGATCCCCCCGAGAATTTTTCAACTTCACACAAAGTATTTCCACTAAACTCTCTTCCCCAATTTCCTCCTCCCCAGTTTGAAACCTTGAAATCCTCTGTTTATTGTGGAAATTCGAAGGAGAAAAGCTAATATGTTAAGAAAATTTTTAAGAATATATTATCACCAAATTTAAAGTCTGGGGAAAGCACTATTACTCAAAGTTCTCTAAATGTTGCAGCATAAGATATTGTTGGAAGGTAAACATTTAATGAAACTAATTGTACTCAGAACAGTCCTAAAGATTATTTTAGAATTTATTACATATATTTTTTTTAACGATTTACAAAATCATAAAGACATTGATAAATACATCTAGTCAAATAGAATGACTGTTTATTTTAGTAATGATTTAATATTTTAAAACTTGTAATAATCGTTTAAAAGTGATAATAAATAATAAAAGACCAAATATTTAGTTATTAGTAATCCTGCACAGTCTCGTTTTTAGTGGATTATTACCCTGAAAAAGTAATCATTCGAAAAATAATGACCATTAAATACTATAAAGATTTACAAGATTATTTACAAAATTTACAAAATACAAATTTTTACCGGGTAAATTTGGCCAGCCTGCACCACTTCCACATCTTGAACAAATACAAACTTGATTTTTGTTGCAACTTCCGGTTGCACAATTTTGAGCTTTGCATGATGCAACACAAGCTGTTCTACCACCCCATCGGCATGTTCCCAACTGTGCTTCAGCTTCATGTGTAAAATTAATAAGTGCTAGAAGCACGAGCAAAAAACACAACGGTATCTTCATGTTAGTCCTGTCCGTAGTAAATGAGCCTAGAACACTATAACAACTGTGCTTGTAGCGAGCCAATAAAGTCAATGTTTCAAAGTTGACTTTCTTTTATATTCATCAATTATTACGTAAAAAAGATGTGATGTATATCTGATTGTTCATTGAAAGGTTGTTTTAATGACACCAGAAATCTTTTGTTGTTATTAATAAATTAGTAATTTACTACATCTTTGGCAGCTTGTTTTCCACGTCGTATACTTAATTTAATTGATACCATTGAATTGCAACATGCTTGCAAATGGAGAAACCACACGCGTGCTTCAATAAATCATATAATATTGAAAACATGTGTTCAAATCTCAACATGTCTAAAACTTCCACAATGGGCAAACATTGTGAATGATAAATAATTGCATTTGTGACACAATGTGACTTAAAAAGTTAAAAAAAAATGGGGTAGTAAATTACGCATGCGTTGATCTAATGCCATAATTTTAAAATGTCAGATAATATTAGTTAGATAATAATGACAAAGGAAAAAAATAAAGTTATACATGCTGGCAATAACCACAAAGTGTGTAAAGCCAATCTTTTCGCGCCAAGTTTAGGAAAAGTTAACAGTTTTTTATCTACATGCCAGTTGATGTGGTTTTGTCATTTATTATCTATACAATTTGTACAAATATATAAAAAAGATGCATATACGCGTACATTATGAGCGAAACAAAATATCACAAAGAACACCTTTTACGATCAACAAGCATATTTGGAACCGACTAGAATTTTCCCACACTGGAATCCTTAAGATTAAACTAAACGCAAACCAATGCTATTCAGATGACTTTCACCGCACCTTTCGTACTAATCCTCGTTCTCACACATATTAACATAAAGATGTCTTAAAACGTGGTTTACATTCATTTTGAAAACGTGCTGATCTCTTTTAATTATTTCGTTCAGAAACGACAATAAATCAATCAAGACAGGTCTTCTGGATGTAATCTAGTTAGGACAACTCATCGTAAGTACTTATTCTACAAGGTTGTTTATCGCAAATTAAGATTTCGTATAGATTTGAATTTACGAATATAAACAACTAGTCCTTCCTAAAGTACTTGATAAATTCTAATGGATTTTTTTTTCTCTAAATGAATTCTAACCAACATGACATATATTGAGTGGTACTGGATAGAGTAGAGTTGCCAAACGGCTCCAATTATTGGCGGGTTCTTGTTTGTATTTATCTTGGATGAAAGTTATGAAAAAGTTGTATGAAAATAACCAATTAGTAATATATTTTACTGTACACCTGAATTTTGAAAAAAAATGTATGGTTTGCTTGCGACACGATTTTATTCATTTTTTTTATGATATCATTACGATGAATAACCGTTTAGTATAAAATATTTTCAAAATAAGTCAAGCCATAGAAGTAAATTTTAAGACTGTTCGACTTATTGTTTTAATAATAGTTGCTTTATTTTTTGTTACTACTTCAAAACAAATACATATAAAAATAATTTCATTACAGTTGACTAACCATACAACATAAAGTGTATAAAATTTCACGAAATAATAAATAATGTTGAACGTTTCATTATTTTTTATTTTACTAACAATAAATCGAATATATCCACTGCCATAGTCAGTTTTTCACTATTTCGCCATTAGTTTACTACGGGCGGGATGATTAAACAATAAATGCATTTTTCACTTGTAGTCTTGCATACGAGGATATTTTTGAGAGCAATTTTCTAATGCCATGTTACAAAACCTGTTGTGATCTTCAATAGGTTGAGATGGATCAGGAAGTTGACCTAAAGGCACACAAATATACCTATTCCAAAGTAAGGTAATTTTTTAGACGTTTTACTAGTTTTTTAATACTAACTTGTAAAATAATCTTACCAGGTCCTGCTTTTTTCCCAAAATAGATCCCATTTCCAGATGGTTTCCTTTGCCTTTTCAAATTGCCAGTTTCGGCTCCCCTGTATCCTTCACTGGTTACTGTGGTGGTCGCTAAGACCAATGACAATGCGAATGTTGCCAAGAACTTCATTTTTTATAGCTGGTTCAGATTATCCGTCAGTGTAACAATATTTGTAAGTATCAGAAGACCAAGCTAAAGTGGAGCTGTTGGTTGCAATTCTGCCGAATGAGAAATGGTCCCAGAATATCGTCCTGTTCAACTATTTCTAAAGTATTTGTAGTAAAACTTGTTCGAGAAAAAGACAAAATTTATAGCTGTGTGATGTTCGTTATGCTAGCCTAACTGTGACACATAAACAAGTTATTGAAAAATTGATTGCATATTTTGATATTACGTGTAAACCTACATGGTAATTTTAATTGGATATTTCTCCGGTGCAGAAATATTTGTCAAGGTTAAAGTAATACGAAATATCTAAGAGATGCACTGCAATCCACAAGAATAACGATTACAAGACTCAAACGTATAAATTTATGTGTTAGGCGAAACGGTTTTTATAACTCAAGAATATTGTTTACTTTTCTACGCTTTTCCATATCACACAACTACTAATTGGGAAATAGTGAACATGATATAAGCTTATTATGAGTAGAATATTTGCAGCGAAATGAAATAGACTTCAAAGAGAAAAATAATAGAGAATTCTGCATTTCCCAATTTGGTATGAGTTTTTTTCCAGGTGATTTTTGACACTAGCAGATACCAAACGTAGTTATCATAGGTTACGAGTCTAAATAACATGGATATTTGAATTTGTCATGGTAATATACTTATTAAAGTTAGTTCAAAGTGGCTATTGGGTTACTTTACTTTACAAGTTCGACTTAAAGTATCATAATTTCATCATAAGTGATGAGTTGCTAATGAATTACGTTAAATATGCGTGCGGTTTAGGAGCTATCGTTTATAAATCAGGTTCTTATGAAAACCGGGATGATAGACATGGATATATGTTGCTGAAATAACTACTTGCGGGAACATGTAGTGCACGCTTTCAGTTGCATGAATAAAATATGCCTGAAAATGTAGGATATTTTTTTTTCTTTGCATCAATCTCTTCAACCAAGTGACACAAAAGCGGGATTCCAGTAATTTCCTTTAAGAACTAATAATGATAATTTTAGTTTTATAGTAAATAATCAAGTATGAAACCTTGTACAAAATAAATGTAATACTATAGGGCTCCAATAAGTTGTGAGAATTTTGTCTTCAGGTTATATACCAAAGAGATTAATAAAATTTATTGTTTTAAAACAGGTAACATATTGCAGAAAACATTTTGAACAGTTTGACATATATACATTTTTTACAATTCAATTCAGTTTATCATACATAAAAAATTGACAAAAACTTTTCTCACAATTTATCTGATTACGTAAAAAAAATTATCGTGTAACCTTGGTACTAAAATTATGCACAGAGTACCTAACAAAGTGAGTAATTTAACATAAAAAGTTCGAGAGCAAAATATATACTAAAGCCATAGAGAAATTGTTGTCATGACATGTTACACTCCGATTCCTTCATCTTTCGGAAGATATTTTATTTGCGGAATTTCTCTCGGTTGGTACGGCAAATCTTCCACGCCTTTTCACAGACAGTAGAGCGTCCCACCAAATATGGATTCCAAACGAAATCTTTAGAAGACCAATAATTGTAAAAAAAATTATTTAATTAATTTACAACTCTTTATATTTGATATTTGGTTATATTGTTTTATGAATAACATTTCACTTACCAGATCCCATAGTTTTCTGAAATGAACTTTCGTTTCCAATTTGCCCTCTCTTTTCTTTATAATTACCAATTTGGGTGTCTCTTCTGTTTGGCTCACTATTCACTCTAGTGACAGCAAGAACCTTTGCCACTAATGCCATAAGTACCATTTTGAACAGATGTACTTTTACTTGAACTTGGTAAAGAAGAAAGAATTTAAATCAGTTTTGTTTTCCTAAGTCTCAATTTTTTATCGTTGGTGAACTTGTGAGTCTTAAGAGAAGAATTCCCAGAATGATAAGCAGTTTAGCATTTTCTACTGTATTTATACGAGAATTTTACGGTACTTTACGATTCACAAATAAACGAGTTCTCTTACAATTAAATGTATGCATAGAGATGTAGAAATGATGTACCTCATTATTCAAAATCCATGCAAATAGAAATAAGTAAAAATGATGAAATGGCTTTGCCACGTAAAACAAATCCAAGTTGGCTGCCTCAAGTTTTTTGCAACGTGTAAACACCAAAGCACACTGAAAGTGTGACTTCAAAAGTATCACTTACAAATTAACACGCACATTTTGACGTTTTACCTGAAATAAATTTGTTTTCATCTAACTTCAGATGAGGCTAAGAAAAGCAGTTCTGCCATTTCAGCATATTGTTTTTAATTATTTATCAGTTTCGAAATAAAAAAATTCATAAACAGCAACACCAAAACCATTTCAACGTACGTTCTTGCGGGTAAAAATAAAAGAAGTCATTTTGACTTTTTTTCCACAGGCGCCTTTCGTGCTAGTCCTCGTGCTATTACTCATTAGTATGAAGATGTCTTATAACGTGACTTGCACTCTTATTGAAACTGTGTTGATCTATTCTAATTTCTTCGTTGAGAAATGGGAAGGTATTTCATTTGCAAAGCAAAATGCGAATATGTGTGTTTTTACTAGGATTATTATTAATTTATTACGCATGCTAGTTCTTTTGTGAGGATACAGATATAACACTAATCGTTGTAATTGGTAGTTTTGAACACATTTTCTTTTTATAAAAAAATAATTATCATTTATTATAATATATTACTATATTAAAAATCATTTACTTTTCCGATTTGTGTTCTAACCTAACTAAAAACAGTCCTCTTAATAATAGTAATTACCATTTTCATGATAATATAAATTCAATAAGCTTAAGTATAAGTTTATAATTGTAAAGTATTTTTACTATAAGGTTATATAAGGTAAGGAAAAAAAAAATTTGAAAAGTTTCATTTTTTTTTTGTTTTTCGTGACTAACAAGGAACCCTTCCCAAGTGTGATTTGCGTAGAGCTTACCGAAATGAGGATTCTGGGAAGATATTTTGCTGTAAAATTGATATTAGGTTCCTGGTTCAGTACTTAGCTTACGTGTTGAATGCATAAACTTTCCTTCAAAAACTTATAAGCAATCAAGACTAGCACTAGGTTGTATTTCAATAATGGATTTTATTAAATATTTATGCGTAGCAACATCGTTTACGTAAATTTTTAAGAAAAATTATTATTACAAGCCCGTAATATTCATGTAATCTGCCGAAAAACAAGCCATTTCTTTAAATACGGGTTGAAAGACCATACTAGGGCAAAACCCAAATGTCAATTTTACAGCAAATTGTCTTCGAAATCTTAATCTACGATAAAAACTGTCCTAGAATCCGCATTTCGTTAAGCTCTACGCTACTCACACTTGGGAAGTGTTCCTTGTAAGTAACAAAAATAATCTAGACTAAGCCATGTTTTTCTGTTGGTATCATAAAATTATGATTTTATTTAAATTATTAGCAACTTTTAATTTTAATATAAACCCCCATTTTTTTCTAAAATCTTTATTGGCTAATGACAATTGGCATATTTATATTTAATTACATCTAAAGTTCTGACATAACTTAACTTTTACATACCTTAATCCAACTGGTCTCATCGAAATCGATCATCTTAATTACAATTTTAATTAAAATAAGCCAGACCAATTTGACTAGAAACTTTTTGCACGTGCCTGAACTTTACTAAACCAAACCGAAATGTGTTTCCACATAATTTGACGAGTTTCATTTAAAAATGCTAGCAATGCCACTGATAAGCCCATAGGAACTAAAGTAAACACAACGACAATATTTCCATCTAAATTAGATGCGGTCGGACCATCATCCTCATCATATTCTGCCCTTATCCTCGACACAAAATTGAGCACATATTTATCCCACCATTCCAAAGAACCTGATGCATACAAACCTTTCATTCTCTGCAATATATGCGGATACACCCATCTCGTAAACATTATACCATATTTATTTTCAATTAATTTATCTTGCCCCAAATATACGTTTTTAAATCCTTCTTTCTTCATCTGCTCATATTTCCTTTGAGCATCCGTTCTTGGTAGGAAAATGGCCGTTTTATTACAAAACCTTAGAGGATCACATCTATTATTCGGCCCAAATAGCGAACACTCTTTGTTAGCATCAGCCAAAAGTTCCTGCCAATACGGTATAATTCTGGAATGACTCATAAGATGCTTTGCCGTCTTGGAAAACTTTTCAGCCGTCATAAAAAATCTTCGTAGGGAAATTTCTGAATGGCCAAATGTAAATAGTTCACTTCGAAATACAGTTGTCATATGATGCGGATCTTTAACATGGTGATAAAACTGTCTAGAAATAGCCTTAATTATATTGTCAAAAATTGGAAAAGCAAACGAGTTGCTACTATAACCACCAATAAATGTTGCTCTAGTATATATGCTAAAACTATTATTAATTAGAACATCAAATGTATCATAAGGAATTGGTGATCTGGGCAAAGTTAGCTGATTTATGTTTTCGTTTTTATACGCATTGCTTATTACAACTGCAACAAATAAAAAGCAAGCAAACGTACTTCCCAGAAAGGGAAGGTTCCAAAGATGTATGTTTATAGGGTCACCTTGCTCCACCAAAACTTTATAATAGGACATTATACTTTGAAATAAATAGTCTTTTAGAAATATACGACATAAAGTCGAATAGTTTGCTTTCATCGTATTTTGTGTTGCATCAGCACTTTCTACCAACTTGTTTAACTCTGCTTGTTTTCGATACATTTGAGCCAAAGCTGAAAATGTGGCTACTGCCAAAGTCGAAAGACATAGGAACAACCAAATGTATCCATCAAAAATAGAAAACAGTTGATCAAATGCCAATCCCCAATGCTCTGGATTACTACAACTTACAAACGTTAATGAGGTTTCGTGTAGATGAAAATGAGTATAATCAATTTGTCCACTCGGGACAATATACACAAAAAGTTGATAAAAGTCGTCGCAGGACATTTTAACATTGGATGGACAACCACGTGGGGCTACTACAAAGGATGCATTACGAAAAACATCACCAAGTTGTCTTGACACAAGGGACCATCGGATTCTATTTAAGTGTAAGTCATTATTTTGAAGTAATTTTTCAACACCTTTTCGGTCGTTCGTGTTGTGAAGTGGGGAGCCGTAAAGAAAAAATGCGTGAATGTAAGAGTCGGCTAAAGGCCAAATTTTATAGACTAAATTGTCTTTGTTGATGTTACTATTAAAGAGCAATTTTTTGGAAAATGTTGTCAAATTATTTAAAAGTCCTAATGAATGCGACGTGAAACGAATATTAGGATCACAGTGTCGACATAAATGATTAATCATTTTGATCACGAATAAGTGGTCACTGAAATATTCAGATGTTTGAGTGTTTAAGAGTTTTAGTTCAACTGATATAAACTCTCGATTTGATGTAGCTGCTATGTCGTACCAGTTGGGACTTTGTTTCGATAAGGCATTGAGCCAAAACTCTTGTTTTTTTTCGGCGTCGGTGGCAAAATTTACAAGAACGTCGAATCTTGGCCTTTGTACAATTAAAACATCTTCTGTGTAGCCATCTCGAATTTCAATGTTATTTGGCTCTAAAGTCCAAAATAATCGCTTTAAGTTGCCTGGGAGCAATAATTTGATTTCTTCCTTCTCATTCATGATTTCGTAAAAATTGGAATCTGTGGGTGGAAACATGTATATATGAGCTTCACAAAACCACTGCTTAGAGGATGTGGATTTATCGATGGAAGGAATGTCAATACATTCCATATCAAGTCGGTGCCGCTTACACCATCTTATGTTGGTTGAATTATTTCGAACTTTTTCAAACGTGAATATACGCTTTCTGTGGCTGTAAGTCGGCTTTCGTACTGAAGCCAATATTTTGCTGTCAACCTTGTACAGGTATTCGATTACATCGTATCGAGAAAGGACAATAGGGAAAGTTTCCACTTGAACATTAGAACCTTCATAGTTAATGATGTGGATAAGGCAAGGAGTGAACATGGTTATTAGAAGGTCGATATTTAAAACTTGATTTGAATGGGTGTTAGAATCATGGAGATTTGAAAACTTTTTATTGATTTCAGTGATAAATGAGCTGTCTTTATTGAAATACTCGACGTGTTGCGGATTAAATGCATTGGCAGTATTAATTGCAAAAACTGTTGTAAGGAAAAGATTAAGAAACCTGGAGGTTTCCATCTTTTTTACTGGAAACATGCTTTATAGATTTTCAAAAAGAGTCAGGCAGCTCAATGATTCGACCTTTTAAAGGTATGACTGAAATGTATCCAAATATGAAATATTTTAACTTCCTAAGCAAGTTAATCGGTTGCACAAATAACTATTTGTGAGCAATACAACTTTCCCTTTACTTTGAACAATATTATTAAATCTATTCGAGGATAAACAGAAAAAAATAAGTTTCTTCTTCACATCAGTGGGTTTAGTTTTAAAGACATTGACTACGAAACGTGTATGTAAAAAAGGCAAGCGAGTGAATACTTTTTAATTATTTTAATGCGATTGTCTGGCATTTGAAGTGAAATTAGGTTAGGCCAGTACCCCCTAACAACAGTGACTAGTTTCCATATAGCTACATTTCACTAATTAGTTTTTTTTAAATCAAACGCTTAAAAATATTAGAGTGTAAGCTAAACTCGTGACATATCTTTTATGATAATCTATACTTCATTTTATTATTATTGTAGAAGTAATAGGAATTATTTAATATTGAATTAAATTCAAGTAAAATCGTTATTTGTAGGCAATACACACAGCCATATTAAGTAGATTTTTTGCACATTATCACATATGAGAAAATAATAAAGATATAAGAATATTTCAGAGACATTGCTTAGTGAACTTCAAATTTGATGAAAATATTTTAATTGAATGGTATCAGTTACAAATTAAACCGCAATTACTCTAGCTATAGTAAACAGTTAAAAAATGTTAAAGTTTAACTATTATGGTCATCTGTTTTTTAAGCGTTCATGGCCTCAACACTTTTTTGAGTTTTTTGGTTGACCAGCCTCAGCCAATAAACTACTAATATTTTAAATTTAAATTTTCTTGACTGCTTTGACAGCTTTGCTTTTAAGCTATGAATCTGCCATTTTAATCTACTTTAGACAGGCATATACTACACGGTAATAATATTGGGTCCATTACCATTGAGCATCTCTCGGAACAAGAAGAAAAAATGGACGAAGAACGTGTCACATAAAAATAAAATAAATGCAAACACACTATGCGTGTAGTAGATACGTACTCAAAAAGTTGGCTTAGAGTATTTGAGTATAATACACTCACACAAAATGAAAATTTAGTATTTTTTATGAAACATTTTTAGGGGACAAACACAGGTATGAAATTAATTTGGTTGGGAATTAACGAAGGTAAATTTGGCAATCAACCAGGTCAAAAAGGGGACAAATAAATTGTGTACCCAAAGTTATATGAGTAATCAAATAAATGTACACTTCTCTTAACCAGTTTCAATTTTATGCTTGTTTTATTTTATTTTACTACTTGAAAAAATATAGCTTTAAATATATTGCATCCCAATTAGTTGACAGTACAACATAGATAAATAGTAATAATGCAATTTTACCCAAAACGTAAATAAATTTAAACATTTTATAATTTAATTTGGTAAAGGAGATACTAAATATATTCATCACTATCCAGGCCATTTAAGCTACTTAAGCCATAAATGATAAGGTTGGAATGATAAAACAGTAAATATTTTATTTGTAGTTTTCAGGAATATAATTTGGAAAGCAAGTTTTCCACGCCATGTCACAAAATTCTGCGTAGCTTTCAATAGGTTGAAATGGAACTTGAACTTCATCTAAAGACACCAAATATAGCGATATTTAAGTTTACAAAGTTTAAAACGTTTTTACTAGTTTTCTTTTTAAATTAATAAGTTCTACAATATTCTTACCGGGCTCTGCTCGTTTTCCAAAATAACTCCCATTACCAGTTGTCTTCCTTTGTCCTTTCGAATTGCCCGTTCTGACTTCTCTGTTGTTTTCACAGTTGGCAGTTATAACCATTGCCAATGCAAATACCACAAAGTAATTCATAATTACTGTTGGTTTTTTATTTTATCTGTCAGTGCAAAAATCCAAAGGATGTAGCTGTTGGTCGAATGATTGCCGAAGGAGAAATAGTTCCACAATATAGTCCAGTCTTGCTTTTTCTAAGGTATTTATACTTTAACTTCAGACAAAATTCTACCATTGTTTTGAAGGTTATGATAGCATAATTAGGACACGTAACTGAAATTGATAACGTTGTTGCTAAATTAATTACATGTTTTGATGTTACCTATATAATTCAGTGGGATAATTATAATTTTATGTTTTTCTAGTGTAGATATATTTGTCAACTTATGTACAAAAATAATATAAAATATCATATTTAAAGATATATTGTGTTCATTGTATAATAATAATTAACTCAAGTTCAAACGTATTAATGTATGTATGTGTATGACGAAACAGTTTTTGTAATTCAAGAATATGAATTACTTTTAGATGTACACAAGCACCAATTGCAAAATGGGTTCAATATTTAAAGAGAAAGCAAGCAGCTTCAAAGAAAAGAAAATAATACGGAATTCTGTATTTCGCAGTCCGCTATGAATTTTAATAACGAATTGTGTTCATTTTTCCTAATTGGCAACGTAACCTTGGGTATATTTCACCAGTGTTCTATAATTAGGAAGAGAATATATGCAAATTAGGAAGAGATAAAATAATGACAAAAATGCTGAGAATATTTATGATATTTTTAATAGAAGTTGGATGAAAGATTTTTTTTACATATACGTAAAATGGATGGTATAGATAGATAGTTGTTCATGAAATAACAACTAGAGACAAAGTGTAGCATAGACTTTCACATGTTAATGCTTTAAAGCATAATGAAATTGTATGAATAATATATGGAATTTATAATAAACTGGATTTTAATTAGATTAATGAATAACGAAGTATATTTTTATTTCCAGTATTCAATTTGATGAAATCACACATATTTCAGATATAATATTAAAACATGAGTGAAGTATGTATTTGGTAAATTTGGATCGTAAATACATGGCCAGTGAGATTATACTAATAGAATTGCACATTTGTAATTTTTTTTATAATTTATTTCATTAATTTAGAATCTAAAAGGAGCTCCCTTTTGACAAAAGTTGAATTTGAAAAGGTTTTGCAACTTATTTGATAACTTTAAAATTGCTTCTTTGTTATTCCTTAGTAAAAATTAATACGGAAAAAAATTGACAAAAATAATATAGATTTGTGATTTATATTTCGGGTGTTAGCTAATATACATATATATGTATTTGACATGATGCACGACCAATTTTATATTCGGACGACAAAATGACAAATTTGAAATTATTAATAAAAATGCAGAGTTCTACATGTGGAATCTTCCAATACGCTGGGTAGAGCAAGTCTTCCACCCAAAATCACAGAACTTCAAAGGGTTTGCCAAAGTTTGAGGCGAAAGAGTAACTTGATCTGGAACAGAATAAAAAAATAAGTACTTATTTTTTAAAAGTTACAATTTTCATAGGTTTTGTTTAAAAATATATTATACAAATTTTTAACATTCACTCACCATTTAGCACTCTTTTCCCAAAAAGACCACCATTTACAAATAGCCTTCTGAGTCCTTTGGATGAGCTGATTTTGAAAATTCTCTTCTCTGGATCGCTGCTCAATGTACTGACGGCCAGAATCACTACGAAGGAAAATAATGCAAAATGTCCCATGATCAATGTTTTTCAAACTACTCTTAAAATGTAAAATGCAGGTATTTCAGAGAAACAAATTTCTTGTGAGTCCAAAGAGAATAATATTAAGAATGAGAAGCAATTTTGAAAGCCATGTCATACTTATATTAAATTGAAATACTGTATTTGAAGTCACAAAAGTCTTTCACAATCAAATATACTAGAAATTAAGAAATTTTGTGCGTCATTAAAAAGTATTTTTGTTTCAAAATTAAGGTTAAACAGATGCATTGCTTATTTAAAATCAAGCTATTACGACATTGGTTTTATAACGAATTAAGAAAATGTCAATATTTGAAACTCAATCTGTTATTATTATAAATTTGTGTAATGATAGGTGATCTGTTTTTTTTAATTCAAAGTGCATTTGTTTATAAAATATTTTTTTATGGATGGTTTCCGCAAAAACAAAGTTCAACCAGATCTACTTTCACATTTGGAAACGTATGCTTGCATAATTTGTAGTACATGTTGTTGTTCTTTTTGTTACATTTTGAGCTTCTAATGATGCAATGCAACGAAATATTGTTTCCTTTTGTTGTGCCATTCTTCATTATTCGATTCTCTTTCCTGCACACGGCAGTCACAGTGACAGCTAGAATAATTGGTGCGGAAAATATTACGAAATATTTCATCGTCCCCCGGTTTTTGTTTCCTACCAGAAAAAAAAACACAAGCAAATTTCAATATAGAAGGGAAAGAAGTTTTAGTTGTGCATCTAAAGAAAGCCCCTGATAAAATAACAGGTAACCCTCTCAATCTTGTCTTATATATAATTTATCTACAATTTATATAGTTACTACTATACAAGTGAAAGATAGCGATCAAACTTGCAAATTTTTTTTTACAGTTGTGTTTTTTCCATTATGCACAATTATTGCAAACTCTATTGAAATATGAAACCTAAAATATAAAACCAGATATTGTTTTTGTTATCAAATCCATGTTTCTTTGAGATAATTTCGTGATAGGCACATTTTAACTGCAGGCTTTAAAAACAATTACTTCTCAAAATATAAGTCATATATATCATCAAAGTGGAAATTGTATGAGTTTCTTGTAAAATGCTTTTAGAAAGGACAATACTTTCTACGCTATTTACCAATTAATGTAATTATTTATATGCTTTTGGTAATCATTTTTAATATAGCTCATATTACATTATCATAGAATCATTAAAATATAAGCATTACAAAAACTTTAGTTTTAATTGTTGAATGAGTTTAATTCATAATACGTAATACATGTTTTAAATGAATAGTTCAATGGCACTTAATTAAAAATAGCATATTATACAATCTCAATTAATTTTTTAGTAGCCAAAATACATCAATTAAAATAATTTTTTAATCCCACTCCAAATACCCAGAATTAAAGTGATAACTTCCCCTAGCGTGTTGTGGAATATGAGGTCCAATACTTATTGCATCATCTCCACACTCATAAATGCAATCTTTGCAGTGACAAGCAGCCCCTTTACATGGGCATGCTTTTACAGTTTGATTAGTCAACGCAAAGTTATACAACTTCCAGGAATAAGAATGATTATTACAACCAGTTGTCCCTGGAGCACCATCCTCTTCACAAGGTTGTTCGTGACCACCATTTGGATAAATTGAAATGTCTCCAGTAGCCGGATAAATATCCCCAAATGTCTGCCTAGCTGTATTGTAAATTTCTACGGCGGAGGCATCCCCAACTTGCAACCGAAGACTTTCCTCCAACGCAGTTAATTGTTTTTATGATGCAATGAATTGTTATGTTACACTGTCGTTATTTTTGCATTTATGTATCAGTTACAATAATTAAGTATGCTTTAAGTCACAACAAAAAATCGAAAAACGACACCATTTTGTTGGTCTTACTTTAAATGAATTCTCAGGAAAGCATTGAATCTTTCAACTTTATTTTTGTTCAGTTCAGTTTGTACTCCATTTTTATGGCAGGTTAAGATATTAGTAATATTATATTACGTTATAAGTTAATAATTTGACCCGTATTTACTTTAATAATTTATAACAATTAGAGGGAAAAAATGACGCGGATTTTTTTTATATCAAACAAACATATATATAGGAAATTACAGTTTACCAGCTTAGAAATATTAACTCCATTATCGGTGTATTCCGAACACCTGTTTCGTTCCTGACAACTACATTACATAAGACAAAACACAGTAACAAAATGTTTCGAATTTTTTTACAAATGTACTTTAAAAGTTCCATTATGCAAGTCTCTTGGGAAATCTTTAGCAACACGAATTCCATAAGTTATTTCTGATATTGAATACCAATTAAAAAAAATCCTACGAACTCAAGAATATGACTTGTCAAAAAGGGGGCTAAGCGCATAACCATTACCTGAGTAAGATTATATACATGTACGAACACAACTATTGATTTAAAAAGATTCTTAATCTTGAATCTTAAGATTGAAATCTTGTAAAACTTTTTGTTTTTACGAAAATATACATTATCTAAACAATATCAGAAAAAAAGTCAAATTTTGTTTACAGTTTACGTTTAAATTAATTTATTTTCAATTGTTTTACATTAGCTTTAATCCTATGCACAGAATGACTAACTATAGTTGAGTAATTAAGCTTAACAACTTGGAGACATTAGTTTTATAGCAAAATTTTGCTTTAACCTGATTACTCATTACCTCATCATTTCACCTTTACCATGTACAACAACTACCGATTAATTGGAGTTTACATACGTTTTACTTGCGGAATATCTCAACGTACTTGATACGACAAATCTTCCACGCCTTTGAATAGACTGTTGATTTTTCTCTGAAACGCTGACACGGAACGTGACCTTGAGTACATGAAAAAAAAGTTTTTTAATTATTTATAAAATTTATTTATTTAAAAAATAATTATATCGTTCTATCAAAGTAATGTTCACTTACCAGATCCCATAATTTTCCAAAATGGACTATCATTTCCAGTCATTCCTCTATATTCTCTGGAACTACCAATTTTGCGGTCTCTTCTCTCCGGCTTACTTTTCACTCTAGGAACAGATAGAGCTTTCGCCACTGACGCTACAAAATCCATAATGTACACAAATTGTTTTGCTGGTAGAATCCAATACAGTTTGTAAACCCAATGTGTCCTGTCGTTATCAATAGTATACAAGTGAAGTGAATCAGAAAACAAGTATATCCCGAATGAAGAACAACTTGTCTTTTCCTTTTGTATTTATACGATCACTTCAAATCAGAAACGAAACATTTTGTTTTCATGTAAAGATGCTGTATAGAAATGGCGCAATTTGAGCTCCGGTTTTTAAACTTGATACTTACTGAAAGGTTAAAATGATAAAAACCGATTATTTTGGAAAAAAATTCAATTCGCTTAAACTAGTTTTTTGCAACGTGCAAAATAAAGAGCACGTGAAAATGTAATTTAAAAGGTGTTATTTACCAATTAACACACATATCCAAATGTTTTTCGACATGATATTATAAATTATTGTATTGGATCATATTCTCTTTTTGAACTAAACCTGATCTTCCACCATATCGTTACGTTTTAATTATGTTTTCGTTCTGAAATAAAACACGTAAACAGCAAACATCAAAAGAGTATTAGCACGTTCGTACAGGTGTTAGAAAACCTTCTAGTACTTGTGATTGTAGTGCCTATTATGACACTTTTCACCAACCTTATTTATGCTAGTCCTCGTGCTTATACCAATGTCTTTTAACGTGATTTGTATGCGTTCTTGAAATGTGTTGATCTTCTCATATTACTTTGTTCATCAACCATACCAGCTTTAAAAAGGAAAGCTTTCCGATGTGTCACTTGGACAAGTGTTCTAACTCGAAATACGGATCATACGAATGTTTTTTCAGGAAAATAGTTCATGAGAACTGTCGGGAAGTTACGTTCTCACAAGATTTATTGCATATTTGGGGATACACAGAAATAGCATATTATTTTAATTGGATATTTTCTTGTGCAGAACTACTGGCAGACCTTATCCGTAAACATCGCAACATAACTCTAAGATGGCTATATACATACGTTGGTATAGAGGTATTTATCTAGTCTGACCATATGACTTACTCCAATATTTTTTTGTTTATGAGTTACACTTTATTACTTCGGCTTGTTAGTTATTGTTTTACACTTATTAATAATATTAAGCAAGAAAAGTTCCAGTAAATAAGAAAAACTCTAACTGGAAAGTATTTATATTTCTAAAGGTAGCTAAAACATGTGTATGACATCCTGCCCCACCCATTTTACATTAGTATAAAGAACCAATATGAAATGATAATATATTGCATATATTTACATGTGGAATTTTTCGAGATGGTATATAGACCAAGACTTCCAAGGAAAGCCACAGAACCTCAAATGATTTCCAAAAGGTAGAGGCAGAAAAATAATTGGCCTGCAGCAGATAAAAAAGTAGGTTAATGATAAATGATTAAACGATTTTTATAGTTTAAAAAATAATAATTCTCGAATTAAAAAAACGCTTACCATTCAACGTCTTTTTCTCATTAGGGCCCGTATTTACAAATTACCTTCTGATTGCTTTCAATGAGCCACTTTTGACAGCTCTTTTATCTGGGTGGCGACTCACTGTACACACCGTCAAAACCAGTATCAAGAAAAATAACAGAAAATATCCCATGATCACTAAATTTAAAAAAGGGGAAAAACTGTCAATGTGCAATTATAAAAAAAAATTATTAACTGAACGTTTATCGTTAAATACCCAAAATACAAAATAAATACAAAAATACGTAAGTGTCCCAGAGGAATTTATTCCTTGTGAGTCGGGAGAGAATAATATTCAAAATGATAAACTGTTTTCATGGTCTTGTATTCATATTCGATTCAAACATTTTACTTAAAAAGATTATCTTTCACAATCAAAGATATGTATAGGAATGAAGAAACTTGATACGTCGTTTGTGTTAAAAATATACAACGCTAATGCAAGAGAAAACATTTATGACTTTATTTGAAACTGAAGCTGTAAATAATAAAAAGTTCGGTAATAAATAATGACGAATGACGTCAGGAATACAATTTACCAATCCACCCACCCGAAATTCCCCCCTTTGTTTTAGCAATGATCTGATTTTTTAGTCGAAATGCAATTGTTGCTTATTATACATTTTTATACATGATTTCCGTAAACTGAACTGAAATCAACCAGCTCAACTTTCACATGATGATAGAAACGCTTACTTATTTTTTTATGTTTTTCTTGTTTTAGTTTGAGCTATGTACGATGCAACACAACGGATTTTACTTACCACATCATGTTATAATTGTGTATCAGTTACAAGCAAAATAGCGACTTCAAGCAACAGCAGCAAACTAAATAAATAATGAAGAGGGCAATTATAATAATATTAAATGATATACCAACTTGTTAACTGTGTTATGTGGTTTATTTGTCCTATTTTATATTTATTACGTCATGCACAAAAAACAATACAAATCATAAATCAAGTTGCTGCTATTGAGTGTTTAAAATAATATTTACTGAAAATATTTATGCATAAATCAAGTTCAGGAAAAATGATTCCAAAATGCCAATAACGCGTTATAACGTTAAAACAAAATACATCGTCGTTTGAATACTTTGCAGAATGTAAATTTTATTACATACATTGTAGTATTAGAATGACTCCTTAAAAATTAATTGCAAGTCAGGTAATCCTTATTACAACGAGGTAGATACGAACCATGTACACATTTTAAACTTAAAATTTCATTCAAACGAACAAGTAAAAATAACACAAATTAAGGGAAACACAGTTTGCTTAAAATTTAAAGTAAAATATTTTGTTTGGGTTTTAAGTTTACAGATTTAAAATTATTTACAGTATTCTGAATGCAAATAACATCATTTTCCCGTTTAAAAACGGTTGTAGATTATGGCTCAGTTATAAATTTGAAATCATGGGTGTTTTTTACATTGAAACATTTTTTGTGTTGGAAAACTGCCCTTGAGAAATTTTCCAATTCGACCATAAAGTAATTTTGATGCTTACCACAATAATAAAATATCTACAACTAAATACTTGAACTAGATTTGTTTGATGATTTCGAGTTGAGCAAAAGAATAATTTTAATCAAAAATGCTATGGCTACATGTGGACTTCATCGAAATATTCAGAGCACATGTTCCACACTGTGTCGCAAAACCGTTCGTAGTTTTTCTCAGCTCGAGACGCAGATGGTCCATTACCTCCAGGATCTGCAGGACAAAATAGAGAGAAAATTATCATACATAAACAAAAACCTTAATGTATATTCTAGTTGTGACATTAGTTAGTTAACTTTAGCTATTTTAAGACATGTTTCACTCACCCGATGCCGGTCCCAGTGATTGCAGTCACAGTGACAGCCAGAATAATTGCTGTTGAAAATAAAACGAAATATTTCATCTTTACCAGTTTTTTTTTGCTACGAGGAAAAATGTTATGGGCAAATGACAATATGCAAAGAAAGCAGTTTCAGTTGTGCATCAAAAGAAAGCACTTTCCAAAATGACAAGTAACCTTGTTTCTCTTCTCGTATTTATAGAAAATTTAAGCATAATAACTTGTAAGTCAGATAAAAAGAAAGCGTTTAAATATTTCCAGTATGGATTTGAAACTATGTGTTTTAATAATACCTGCAAATTTGTAAATATATAGTAACACGAAACCTTAACTACGCTTTTGGAAATTTACATCAAATACAATTTTAGCTTTGGTATTTCTTTCCTTGCGGATTTATTTGGCTATGGGTAACATAAAATTTATAATTTACCCATTAGCATATATATTTATGTATCCTTGTTAATTTGGATCAAATTTCAATACTTTTGAAATCATTTGAATTTACAGATCAAACAAAGTTCTGAGGGTACATCACATTATGTTGTAGATTAACTTTACAGACATCATTAGTACAGTAATTTGTGTGAAATAAAATCATACTGCTTGTTTTTCAAATTCAATTAAAATAATTGAAATAAATATACTCTACTAATTCTCAGAAAAAAACAAAATGCCGGACAAACGAAACCAAATCCAACTAATTGGAAACAAACCCAATACATTTTGGATATTGATTTCTATGTCGTTCAAAATTACCACAGATTTTCGGCATTTTTGCAATTCATGTCAACGGCAAAATATGCTTTATTCACTAATGTCCCTTTAGTCTTTCAATGGGTTTATTTAAGCATGCACGGATTAATTGCAAATAATAAATCGTAGGTACAACATAATCTTAATGTGTATACACAATTTATTCATAAATTAAACGAGATTCAAATCAAGATATTTTTACAGTTTTTAGTGACTGGCAACACACAAAAAATTACCACACTCGTAATTAACAAAGCTTACTAGCAAACCGAAAATACTTACAGACTTGCTTATTATTTGATAACAGAGAAAAGGTGTAAGACATTATGACAAATTCACAAAATTCTATTCATACACACATACATATATATTATTGAACTAAAGACCACGGAATGCCGCAATAATATACTAATTTGACATTAATATAATACTATACTATAACTAATTTGAGAATATACTTGATTTGAATTCATAATTCCACAATCAGACAGCTTCGTTGAAAATATGTTCTGAACCATCTTTTAGAAAGTCTATTATCCTCCTCCAGGTTTAGACCGAACATTGCCTTGATTGACATCTAAAAAAATAATTAGTAAATAATTAGTTATAAATTTACAACTAGTTCAAACTAGTTATTATTGGTTCACACTTTAGAAACTTCACTTACCGGATCCATTGTTTTGCCTTTCAGAACCACCCTTTTCAAGAAGCCTTCTGTGCTCTTCAGAGGTTTTAATTTTGGGAACTCTTTTACAAGGGTCACTTTTTAATCTAGTGGCGGCTAGAGCCTGTGTCACTAGCGCAATAAGTACCAAGGTTAATATAACCACTCGTTTTTTTTAGAACAAAAATCGTACAAAGAAGTTGTCATCCAAAAACAATAATTTTCTTTTAAGTCAACAGAGAGTTCACTTTGAAATGATAACGTTTTTCCACTTGCCTTGTATTTATATAGGATCTACTACTTTACTTTGATTCCCAACAAGAAAAGCTTCCACAACAGTCGCGTCGTGTGAACAAGCGTGAAAAAGTGAAAACTGAAATAGTTGTTTTTGTACATTTCTCAAGACAAAAAGTATTGTCAATAGTATCGATTACCAATTACCACACCTAATAAAGGATTTTCTATTAATGACTTTGTATTTTGTCTGAAAAAATTAAACACCTCACCTAATGCAATAAAAAAGGCATGTTTTTAAATGTGCACCAATTTCAAACATGCGTCCTTTTTAATCCCCAATTTCCCCAATTTTTGTGCATACGTTTTTAGCAACGTGATTTTTCATCATATTATTAATGATCTGGTTTTATCTGATTCATATTTTAGGTGGTACATTGCACTGGCTTATATTTAATAAATATCAAAGCTTACATTGAGTGAGTGATTGATATAGAATCCTAAATGGAACCAGATCTAATCAGCATTCATGTAAAAGTGATTTAGATCGTACACCGTTATGGCTTTGTATCTACGTTCCAATATGTATGCTTTCAAATATATATACAAGCAACATAACATGTTGTGAGCTTGAAAGATAATTAAATTCTTATCATTATCTTTTGAGGGTTAAAGGATAAGCATGTTGAGATTTCCGTACAAATATATGATTGAGTTTTTTTTTAAATATGGGTCATAATAAAATTATTTAGGACTTTATTGGTTAGTAGTGGATTTATATCGATATTTGTAAATATTTGTAATACGAGTTACCCTTCACATATGACATTAATTTTTTCAAATTCAGTATTAAATCCAATGGTCATACATATTTTTTTTTGTGTAAATCACAATTATTTTAATCCCACTCCAAATATCCAGAGTTAACATGATAACTTCCTCTAGCCTGTTCTGGAATATGAGGCCCAATGCTTATTGCATCATTTCCACACTCAAAAATGCAATCTTTGCAGTGACAAGCAGCCCCTTTACATGGGCATGCTTTTACAGTTGTATTTGTCAACGCAAAGTTATACAACTTCCAGGAGTAGGAATGATTGTTACAGCCAGTTGACCCTGGAGCACCATCCTCTTCACAAGGTTGTAGTTCACCACCATTTGGATAAATTGTAATGTCTCCAGTAGCCGGATAAATATCACCAAAGGTCTGTCTAGATGTATGGTAAATTTCTACGACTGAGGCGTCCCCAATTTGAAGACGAATATCTTCTTCCATGTTAGTTAATTGAACTGTCCCGACACCACACAAAAAAATTAAATGCATTTCTGAGTAAAATTATGTTTAAAAATGCAAATAAATTTGTAAAAGTTACAAGCTGGGTCCAGGCCTACTATTCTTCCAATTTCGGAACCATACATAAGCTTAGCTGACCGTCCAGAGGATCCAGCAGCTGAATTGAATAAAAAAAATTGAATGAAAAATGATTTTTTTGAACCTTGTCGTTTTTAAATATATCTTGTACTAAAATACTATGAAAATTACCATGACAACCTAAACTGTGACTAAGTACGGTTATGTTACCAAACTCAATCTGCTTGTGAGCCCTTAAAAATTCATAAAACTGGGCCAAGTGATCCCCGGCTGTGGGTATGGTGAAAATGGCGGTAGCATAAGACAAAATAATATCAATGGCCTCCTTCACCGGAAATTGTCCGCCATTGTACGAATTCCAGTCAACTAGAATCAAATTGGCGTCTGGTAAACCTGCAAAGGCTATAAAAGAAGAGTGTAAAGCACATTGCATTTTTTTTATTCAAGTATTTATGCTAAAAATATAAAGTTTACTTACCATTTTTGGTTTGTGTATTCATGTAGCTTGTATAGTCACTTCTAAAACCATCCAAAAGAATGTACGTTTTTGTTGCTGGTTTTAAACCGGATGCTTGGAGGGAGTCAGTATCGTTAAAATGAATTTCCACGCTTACGTCAGGTGATCTGTATATATTAAAATTTAATAAAGGAAAAATATGGTGAAATAAGTTGTTAGCAAATTTTATAAATATATATTGTTCTTATAACTCACGGATAATAGTGATACTTTAAAAGATGCTCCTCTGCTGCTACTTGTTGGTTTAATTTTGCTAAACTTACGGTTGCTAGACAAGTGAAGAAGATAAGTGCAAGTTGCACTTTAGCTTTTAACAGCTCAACCATTTTAAACAAATGTTTTATTTTGTGAGGTGTACTTTTTCTGTAAAACTATACAGTTGAAGCCTAGTTTCAAGTTTGACTGATCCCATTTCATTCCAGGTGGCATAGTATTTATACGATTTTATTTTATAAATATTACAGACAACCGTAATCAACGTATTAGTCACTTATTCATGTGTTTTTATTTCGGTTGATTGATTAGTAGTAAAGCAGATTATTCTTTTGTGCATCGTAATTTCGTTAACACACGCTTTATGAATTACGGACTGTGAGTCATTGTTACGTATGTAAGTCGCATGCTTCTCTAAAATGCCGTATGCTTATCTAAAATGTAGTTATTAGTATTGAAGCATCTGAATATGGCACACTACTAATTTCAACGTGACTTTACATTTTGTTTGTCATTTATTTATTCCTAACTTCTGTCGTTCAGCTTTAATAGCAAATCTTTACGAAAATGAATAACATGCTATCATATTGTCTCAATTTGAGTACTGGATTATATGAGTCCACTGGATTTTTGCAATTATGTAACTACTTGAGATTACATATGTTGTATGCATGTTGCAAAATTTTGTGTTTGTTTCCATTTATTTAAGAACCCTACTATATATTTTGTAATCGCTTGATTTGTCCCATTAGTATATTAGGACTGATAAAATAAAAATGCCTGTAAATAATTGTTGACATGTTTAATAGTTTTTATTTTTAATATTTATGACAGCAATAGGATAATCTTTTAGGAATAAAAAAATCTATTCTTAAAACTTTAATTAGAACAAATACGTTTTCAGGTGAGAGTTATTCATGCCAATTTATACTTAACTATACCTTAAACTAAAAAAATATGTCAAAACTAAACTACTATATATCCATGAAAATTGTGGTTTTCAGAATCAAATATTGCAAACATATGCGATTCGTATGCAAACATATAAGTAGTTTAATTCAAGAGTATCACTTACATCAAAAAGTTCTTGTTCTAGTATGCACAAATTAATTATAAAAATTGGGTCATTTGTACAACATGTATAATGTTATTATTTATACAATAATTTTATTCAGAAATTAGTTCAGCTTTGACAAAATAAATTATAGGATTTTATATCTAGCAGTGTTTCATATATTTATTTTATTTTAATAACTAACGATAAAAAATTCACACTTAATCCATACAAGTTACTACCAAAATAGGAAAATTCACGAAATAATATATTTATTTTTAAATATATTTACAATCGATTTTGTTTTTGTAATTTCTATCTCACATAAACACAATATCATTTCTTCATGAATAGAACAACTACCAGAAAGGAAGTTATTTGAAAAATATAAATGTTTTAAATCCATGACTTCTCAATGTACTTGTTGGATAAATTCTTCTAATCCATTTTTTTTAGTACGATTTGTAACCTTCCAAAGGTTTAGCCAAATTAAGATAGTGTGGACCTCCAGCAGAAAGATTTAAAGATGTATAATGAACTACTAAATAAACTCGTTTTAAATATATTATATTTTCACACTTAAAGTTATCTACTTACTTGATCCCATTTTATCTCTTTCAGAACTTACATTCCTAGTTGTGAATCGACAGAGTGAAAACTACGAAATGATAAAAATTGTAATTTATCCTCTGTTTATATACAATCCATCATATAACCTTGCAACGTGCAGAATGTGAAAACACAATATTTGTTTTGTGATATATATTTTTTGTAAGATGAAATTGTAAACAAAAGTATCAATTACTACTTTTATTGTAGGTTTCCTCAGGTAATGATATTACACTTTGTGTGAAAATAATATGAAATGTCTCAAATGATGCAATAAGTGGCATGTTGTTACATTGTGCATCAATGTCAAACATGCGTTTTTGATAAAATCCCGTTCATCTCGTTTTTAAGGGATACGTTTAAAAAACGGGAATTAGATTTTTGTGATATTAGAGATGATCTAGTCTTATCTTCGTTGATTTCTTTAGAAGTATCTTTTACTCAATATTTTAATAACTTTTGACAATTGGCAACGTTTCTTCCAAATAAATTGAATTTGAGAAACCGTTACAGGTCCATAGCAAAATTGATTTGATGTTGGAGTTATTGCTAAAATAGCGTCGCCATTAATTTATCTAGATGGTAATTTATAAATTCTGACGGAAGCATGTCAACCGCATTCTTTCATTTATTCATCTCGATGTAAAATGTAAGTGCTGAGGATTAGAACAATTAGTGGACAAACAAACTACAGTTCATTCAAGAAATTATTAAGTAAATTGCTTTATTGTCAAATTTGTAATCTTTAAATTCCACAGTCATATATTTTTCATAGAACGTGAATTCAAATTTGTGTCTCATTTATTCTTTTTAATTCCACTCAAAATATCTCGCATTTACATCATAACTTCCTCTCGCCTGTTCTGAAATGTGAGGCGCGATGCGTTTTGCTTTATCACCACATTCAAAAATGCTATCTTCACGATAACAAGCAGCCCCTTAACATAGACAGGATAAATGGTAATGTATCCAATAGCAGGATATATATCAATAACGGACTGTCTAGCTGTACGGTAAATTTCTACGACAGAAGCATCGCCCACTTGTAAAAGAAGATCTTGTTCCAACTCAGTAAATTTCACTGCCAAATAAAAAAATATATATCAGAGTCGAATTAGCTTTGAAAAATTGTTTAAAATTTAGCATAAAAAACTTAAAAGCTTGATCCATGCCTTCGATTCTTCCGATTTGGGAGCCATACATATTCTTGACTGCCAGGCCAGCTGTGCCACTAGCTAGATGATTTTTTTTAACTTTGTTGTAATTAAATAAGCTTTTATTTGTCTTTAGAATGCTATGCATATTACCATGGCAACCAAAACTGTGACTCAGTCTTGTCATGTCACTAAACTCGATCTGCTTGTGAGCCCTTAAAAACTCTAAAAACTGGGCAAAGTGATCCCCTGCCGTGGGTACGCTAAAAATGGCAGTAAAATAGGCAAGAATAAAATCAATCACTTCCTTAGTCGGGTATTGATTACCGTTGTAAAAACTCCAGTCAACTAGAATCCGATTTGAGTCTGGTAAACCTACGAAAGCTAAGGGGGAAAAGTGAATAGAATTTACTACGAACCTTTAATCGTTTGAGCTTAATATCTTAAAATTATCAATTTATTGTGGTCTGGTAATGATGCAAATGCTGTTAAAAACCAAATAATATCAGTTATAAATTTAGCAACATAATTTCATAATAAATATTTTAAAGTGAGTATATATTTTAAAGGATAACTTACTGTTTTCCGGTTGTGTATTCAAATAGCTTACGAGATACTATCTAATAAAATTCTGGTTTTTGTTACTGGCTTGGGATTGGTGTTATTTAAAAAATATGATCTTATCAAATCAAAGTTAATATTTGTGAACGTGTGCAAAAAACAGTGAGAGGCAGACTGTATTCCAATATTGTCATCGATGAGTGTTGGTTAATAAGTATCAATGTATTGATACTTACTGAATTCACTAAGGATGTCTATCCGTCCATCCGCGCGATAACTCACAAACCCTTTGACCTCAATTTTAGTTTGTGGGTAACTTGGGGCAAGGCTGCTATTGATTTTCAGCCCCCTAAGTCAAAGGTCAACCCCACAAATGACTCCGAATTACTTAACACTTGACCCCAAATGACCCCAAATAATACTACATTGGTACTTCTTTATAGAATTACAATGCTCTGGTTTGTAAGGTGATACATCCAACTTTTTTTGTTTTCTAGCACGTGATTTTGATGTAATCAATTCAAAAAGTAGTATTCATGAGAATCAAACAGTATTTGTCTGCATAGTCCTGAGTTTGTAAAAATGCAGTTTGTTAGCTCTACAAAATTGCGTACCAAAATATTTGAGAAAACTGAAGTGACGTCAACTGATGGAGTGACTGTGATTTGCTACTGGTGTAACATTTATGACGGTAGTTCAAAAACATTACATGGGATAGTCGATATCAATCAAATCGGTGTAATCGGTTTATAACACAAACATCAGCATATAATATGTAATGTTAGCAATATGTATGTATGCTAATAAGGTAGATAGTACAACATGACGAGCATACAAAAAACTATTATCAACCAAAATCATATAATGCCTTGTCATTTTTTACAAGTTTATTGCGAAAAAAAATATTGGTATGAATTTATTAGGCATTCTTGTGCTTGACATAAGTTATATGTTAATTATATACGTAATAATTACTTTTAATTTTGGGATTTGCTTATGGCGAGGATGGGGAAAAAATTGGTGAGTTATTGAAGTTTTAATCCCTTTCTTGAAAAACACACCTATTATGTAGTATTTCAGTTAAATATTCCCTACTAAAGTTTTCATCATTTGGTCTTCCTTGTCTTTTGAGTAAAGTGAGCCATTATTTGATATTATTTGGCTCAGCGGTTGAGTTGAACATATTAAAATATTTAGGATATGAAGTGATGCATAAATGTAATGTAATACTCATGATAACCAAATCAACCAAAAGCCATAATCAAGTTGTTATCTATCAGCAAATTTTAGTTTCAGTATATAATAAATATATTGGTTTATCAGACATTTTTTTATAAATCGAAAGGTTTTACTTTATACAAGAGTATCATTGAACTTTACAGTTCATCATTTTACAAACAATGAGGACATAAATAAAGCCACAAGAAACAAGTCACCTTGAATTATTGGATTGAGCAGACAACATGCAACAAAAAAACATCAGCAAAAGATTTAAAACCAAATTTATTACATATGGTAACATAATTCGAGATAAAGGCAATATATTAAAGTAAACCCTAAATAAATTGTATAAACTTGTTTTCTTCATGATAAAAAACAATGGCTTGAATCCCAAGTTTTATGTAAAAACAAAGATAAATTAACTATAATATTAGTTTCGTAGTAGTATTTTTACAACTGTTTTGCTTTATATCAAATACATAATTGAAAACAAATTTAACTGTAATTATATAGTTATATTTTAAGAAACCATAAGTAACCGTAATTTTTTAATACTTAATACTACTGATAATAGCCCTTAACTATTTAAACATATACTTGACTTAGCAGATATATTCATGCATTAGTATTGTCTCGTTGCTTGTTTATCTTAAGCTTTAAATGATCCCGAATTTTCAGGCAGGTCAACATTTCGTGTTTGCAGGGAGTGCATATCATGTACTCAAGTGGATTTCGGTTGTACTTGTCCAACAAATTAACACTTATTGCATTACTTTCTGTTAAGTATTCAACTCCAAAATAACTATGCCGTTTTGCAGCCAAATGAAGTAATGATGCACCATCACTATGGTTTTTTTGATCAATGTCTCCGCAATTGTCTCGAATTGCATTAGCAAAACTCTTAATTAAACTAGGATGACACGTACGCCCTAAATTTATGTTTAGTAACAAACCTTTTAAAGCCAATGTCATGTACTTTTGTTCACTAAATAGATTTTTTTGAGCTTTCTCAAGTTCTGGGCGCTCATCCTTAGTCAATCCGTCTAAACACAATTGAATGACAAGATCCATTGGTGTTATTAGGTTGTTATTTGGAATGGCTATACTAGCACCGTGTTGTATGAGGAAGGAAACTATTTTGTGCTGATTATTAAACTCCAAGTCTAAATGCTGATAACGGCTAATACGACTGCTTTGATCAGAACTTGCAGTTGAAATTGTACCTAAAAACCGTCTTTTTACTGGAATGGATGTTGGGTTGGAATGAGCTTGAGGGTTGGCTTGCGACAAATTGGCTTCGTTTTGACTAGCCTTATATTCATGAAAATGCAATTCATGTTTAAGGCACACGTGTAATGGTGTATTACCCTCATCATCTTGCAAATTGACAGTAATATAAATATCACCCGGCAAGTCTGGTGGTGGTTTTTCAACTTTGTCAGTCTGCTTTAATCCTTTGTAGCAAGAGTCCTGACATACAGAAAACTCGTCAAGTATGTCACGTAAATTGTTGTAAAGAAGTTTTAATTGTAAATAGTCTTCTTCTGAGTTATACACACCCTCTTTACGAACGTAAAATTGAGCGAGTTTGCTGCGTATTCGTTCAAAGTTGTAAGGTAGGTTGTCAACGTTGTACATAATATGCTCAAAATGATAACGTAAATCAGTGTCGTCGTTAATGATGTTACTGTGAAAATCGTCAAGTTGGTCCTTAAACTCTTCAAGATGATAGGATAGATGTTTAAAGTAAAAATTGTCGGGATCAAGGTTAGATGGTGGGTGCGATAGGCATTCCTTTCGTTGCATGTTAAGATTAAGTCCTTCAGTGACAAAGAACTGTACTGCTTCAAAGTTTAAAAATACTGCTGAAGTATGAAGAATAGTCTCTCCAAAACACTTTGGTGTGAAAGTGGCTCCTAGTTTAATAAGCTTTTTTAAAGTTTTTCCTCCACGTTGGCCAGAAACTGCCTTATACAGTATACTACTTCCTCGAAAATCTACAAAATCAAAGTTGATACCCAACTGGTGGAACCAGTCAAATGTTTTATCTAACAAGTCCATTGAAGATACAGCAATATCTATCGCCCTCCAATTCAGGTGGTTATATTCTATTAAGTGACGTCCAATGTTGAGCCCAACTTTATGGAGCTCTACCAATGCGTCATGATATTTTTCTGGGGTCATGTCATTGTCATAATGTCCCGCTGCTAGTAAATGCAACATGTTTTCTCCGTAATTATTGGTGCTCAAAACATGCCAATCTGGATTTAGCTCATGTTTAATTTTAATATAGCTGACAAGAAGCCGAAGATGTATTTTCTCTAAGCAAATACCAATGCAAGCTGGATTTTCGTTAATTAGGTAGGGAAATTTTGATTTAAACAGCCGTAAAATGTTTTCCTTTTTGATAAGCACAACCGATGAATCATTTATGCTATTAAGTAAACAAAATTGTAGCAGATATCTAAAGCTGTAGTCAAGTGAACAAAAGTTTTCACTATCTCGCTCCAACAAGTGCTTTGTGAGTTTATCGTTTCCAGCTTCGACTGCACAATGTAATGGCGTTAACACTCGACTTAAGTTGTCAAGTATCGAACATTTGCTCTCACAGATACCATTGTATGGTTTGCTAACCGAAAAGTATAAAGAGAAAAGATTGATATTTACAATAATATCAACCCGTTGGTCTTTTTCGTCAACTGAACTCACTTGAGAAGGAACTACAACAGAAATATTGAGAAATAAAGGTTTCGGATTTGCAGAACTGGTTTCTAAACTTTCAACGATAGATGAATCAGAATCAACAGAACTGGCATACGTAACGAACGTAGGACTACTGGGGTATCGTGGGCTAGTCCCCACAGAATTCATTTCCAAATGGCTAATATTTAAATTAGCAATGCTTATAGGAAGAAGGTTTTGGGGATTCAGTGGAGTGCCTTCAAAGTTATTTTCAGATGAGAAACCCATACCGTCTATGTAATGTAAAATGTCAGGATTAGGTTCACTGTTAAAAATTGTGCGTAAAACATCTAAAATTAGCGACTGAACAATGTCTAGATTTGGAAGAGCTAACGTTTCTCCAAAATAACAGTCAGTGGATGAGTGAATACGTTCTTCACCCTTAAAACCATCTTCGTTATATTTTTCAATCTCATGAAAAGACATTTCCGCCATCCAATATTTTGTTATTGGCTTGTCTGCGTGGCACAAGTTTACCAAGTCATAAATCTTTTCCGCAAGCTCAAATGATGAAAATCGCGATGCTAAATATACAAGTGAAGGTAATTCATGTTCCGGGAGTGTTCGGATAAAGTTTCTCATGACAAAGTTTTGTGGAAAAAAGGTTGTCAAAGCTTTTATCAGAGGATAACCTATATGATAATAATTGGCCCTTGTGGCGGCAATGAGACGATCCCAAGCCTTTTTTGCCAGTTTATTGCCTGGCGTGAAAGACTGAAAAATTTCAATTATTTTTCTAAAATCGATTGGTGTTTTGTCTAAAGTATACGTGACAGAACGTTCATTTTCATTGTCATATTTAAACCTATTCACTAAAGCAAAATTGAGAAAAAAACAGACGTTGGGATATTTGAATTGTAAATGTGGAATTACGTATTGATGAGAACCCACTTCGGATAGCTTTGAATTTGATGGGCGAACCGAGAGAACTGTTCGAACTAGAGACATGTATATATTTAACCGAGACTCAGACTGTTGTATACTGCTCAGTATATGCAACATTGAATGCGCTACAAGATATTCGGCGATGGTTCTGTGCACAAATCGCAGTGGATCAGTTGCGCCACCATGCTCTAATAGTCCATAATTTAGCAGATCTTGAGCATTAAAATGTAAATTATTGGTGAACAAGCCATCTAAATCCTTTATCTCAGGAAATATTGTTTGCAGAGCTAATTCTAAGTGCTTTAAAAAAGCAAGGTGACATTGGTCACTAGTGTCGTTACTGCTGATTTGAAACCGTTTTAGAATATAATTGGTGAACACTTTGTCAATCGTAATGTCGTTAATTGTTCGCAAGAGTTTTTCCCCGTCTTGTTTCTTTTTTGTTTCTTTCTCGTATATCTTTGCCAAAAGATTACAAAGTAAAGGAAACCCTATAATATCTTTTTGGTCATCTGTCAGCAAAAGTCGTTTATGAAATCTTTCAATGCATTTCTTAGCCAATACTCGCATTTCCTCGTCCCCTCCCCAATAGTTTGTGAGTAGTGTCTCTTGATCATTCGTGCTAAATTGCTGTATTGTATAAGCTAATACGTTCATAATGTCTTCTATTGCATGAACATACTGAGGTCGTGTAGTAACCCATAATGTGACACTTACCGGAAATACTTTGGTTTGACTAAAATACTCAAGTACATATTTGGACTCCTCCACCAGTTCATCTTCCAGCTCATCAAATCCATCAAACATTAGATGGATCCTGGTCTCCAACAAGTGGCACTCCTTTAAAACGTCTTGGTGGGCTGTGAAAAGGCAGCGCACAAATTCTCTTCCAATATAAAAATTTGAGCAGGATTGAAGAAAAGCCTTTAGTAGCGACGACTCCCTCGTGTTGGACTGATCCTGAGACTGGGTCCCCATGTCAGTGTTAACAGCCCTATGCGTAGCAACATAGTTACTCATTGTGAAATATTGTACGTAACATCTAGATTTGTCATCTTCTGAAGTATGTTTCATCAATTCGTTTCCACATTTGGCTAACAAACATGATTTTCCCATTCCTGGAGAGTCTGCAATGCACACACGATTCGGGACGTTGCTTTTACAAGACGATGATGATCCATAAAGAAACTCTTCTGAAAAATGGTCTTGAATTTTATGAACAAAGTTCTGAATCAAATGAATCGAGCCTATCGTTCTCATCCAGTAAAGCTTAAAGTCTTTGGCTCCCTCCTCGTGGTTTGCCCTTATGCATTCAAGAAGATGAATTGATCTATTGCCGGATTTCTGGACTAGCTCTTCAAAGTCTTCTTCGCAGTCTAGTAATATACAGTTTACCGTTAACTCCGGACGTTTTAATTGTGAAGTCGAGCAATCACGTCTGCCGTCACCGTATGTATCCACCAATGATCCCAAATGGTATAAGTGCAGGTCGTCCCCACGAAAAACAAAAATATCATCGAATTCTGAATTTTTTGTGATCCCAATTACTTCATTTGATAATCTATGCCTTGACACTATACGTCTAGGAATATATTTCTCTGGAACCTGAGGCAAATTTCCACTTGCAATTTCAGGCTCTGTGTTGCTTAGGAGCAGTAGTAAAAATTCTGTCTCTAGATTATCCAGTAACTCGCACCGATCTTTAGATTTTAGTTTACACAATGTGCTCACAAACGACGACAGCTTCTGTATTCGTCCTTGAAATCGAATGTTTCTATGAAGAATTTTGTTTTTCCATAAAGGTGATAAGCAAGACCAACTAATTGTATCAGTTATCACCGTAAAACCGTCAAAACCTACCGCACCATTGGACGCCACTATTATCAAGCATTTGCCGCCCACAATTAAATGAACCCACTCCCCATTGTTCTCAAGGACGCCTTTTTTGGCATCATGACATTTTAGGTTACTGCAATTTGTAAGGTTAATGTTTTTATTGGCTTTTTCTTTGTGGTGCTCCCGAATTCGGATGAGAGAGTAGGCGATGCTTTTGGAAAGTAAGACACATCCCATTGTGTGCTCACTGTTGTAAATAAACGTATTGAGCTCTCTTGACAGACCATTAAAAATTCTGGAAGAAAACTGTGGTGTTGAAATGTGTTGAGACAATAATAACGCAGCACCGGTTTGGTTTACGGATTGTAGGGCTTTGATCAAAACCGCAAAGGCACCTGTGCGAGTGACAAGCAAATCTAACAGATGTTTCGTTTGTTCGCTCGGGGTTGCTTTTGATTGCTGTTGGTAAAATGAAACGACTGAATGAATCTAACTTGAAACACAAAATAAAAGTCTTAATTTTGACTTACAATGGATTCCAAATCTGACTGGGACAGTATTTTTCTTTCCTTAAAAACGGCAAGTAAATTTGTAGTTACCACTATTAATTCTAGTAGTGTTGATAAGTTTTGCTCAATATACTCTCTTTCTCGTTTATCCATTTTGGTGGCGAATATGCATCGTATGTTGTATGATGTATTGAAAAGTTGGGATTGAATTGTTTTTCTAATTTCCACTCCTTTTATACTATTGTTTTTGGAAGGTATGCAAATAATATAAGTTGAATAATGTTTAGATTAAATCGGGTCTTTTGTGAATTTTTTGGTCATGTTTTATTTTAAGATTGTGCTTATCAGTTATTTGCCATTGATAACAAACATCCCAGTATACTTTTCACTTGAAAAAATGTATTTTTTCCAGAAAAAAATCAATGTGAACATAGTTCAAACGAGTTGAAACTTGAACAAATGTTTTCAACAAATATCACTGATATGTGATAAGAGCTGAACTTAACTTGAGTTTTTTTTATACAATCACTTGGATTTTAACATTAGTCATTTTGCTTTCACGGAAACCCATATAAACACTAAATTAAACTTTTCATGAAATCATCTTCTTATTTGTCTATTATTGTTATATCGATATCATCTTGACATATGCTTACGATAAAAATTACATTATTGTCATGTTAGTCAGGATGTTTGTTAAAAAGTCAATGTGCTGTTAAGTTCTATACAAAAAATCAATGAAATTGTCAATTATCGATTGGTACCAGATACGATCTGTTATGCTTGGAATTTCGCAAGCTAATTGCTATAAACTTTTATTTACTCTTTTAAATGAAATAGCATTTTATCATGTTAGTCATGTTAAATATCTTTCGAAGGCACTTTTCATGGTTAACCAGAACGATCCTCAATATTGTTACTGTACTATTACTACGAGAAAAATTGAAAGATTTTTGTCAATGTTGTATGCAAAATGTTGGCTAAAAACTCATAAGGGAAAGAAAAAGAGTATTGATGTAATGAATTATTAACTACCGATTTGAGTAGCTAGGTAGTTATTGATTTCACTATCCTGTCTGTCAGTGTGTGTGTGAGTGTCTGTGAACACGATTTCTCAAAAACTGCACAACCGACCACCGATTGACACCAAACTTGGCACATGGACACCTTAGGTCAAGACCTTCTATGGGATTGATTTTCAGACCCAGGGGTTAAACCTTGCCTGAGATATGGGGGTCACAAGATCAAATGCATTTTAAAGGGCAATTTTTTATGGGCGATTCATATGCATAATCATCATTTGATTAAAATGGTGTGCATTTCAGACCTCAATATCGCCCCTGACTCGATATATGGGGGTCACATGCATTTTAAATGGCAATATTTTAATTGAGTAAGACATTTTTTGGTTGAAGAGGTTTAAATGAATTTTTTAAACTCTAGCTTTCGAAGACTTTCCGTCCACTTTTTCAATAGTGAGAACAATTAAAAAATTGCAATTCACAAGATCTTAGTTAATAAATTATGTATATAAAAAATAAAATGATTAAATAATTAATAGTCTATCCAATCCATTGCCAGAGGTAACCACGGGCCAATATCATATCCAGTGTTACGATTCATGTTGTCGGCATATTTTTGAAGGGAAAAACGTTTTCTAGCTAATAAAATGACTACTTTTCCACGCTATTTTACGTCAGAATTTCTAAAAGTCAAAA
>JAQFZG010000226.1:0-41428 GCA_034695465.1 Entomobrya nicoleti | reverse complement strand
TAGGATAGGTGATAAGAGATAAGAGCAGAGCTCTGAATTCATTATCAGATTATGGCTTGGGGTGTGCTCCACGCATGGTGCTCACAATTGTCTTTCAAGCTTACAACTTACAAGTCTCCGAAGTTGACAAGTCTAGACAAGAAAAAGATTCATGCCCAGAATAGTTTGCCTTTATGAACAAGAACAATGAGTGGTGAAATAAAGCTTTCCATTTTTTAGTCTAGTACATGTACTTGATTCAACCTCGCAAACATAATTCCATAGGTAGATGCCGACAAAAGTATTCATAAAAATTGGCTTGCAGGTGTCTTTAATCTCTCACATTTCTCGCAAATGATGGCTAGTCTAGACAAGAAGAAGGTACTGTGTGGCGACATCCTGTGTTACACGTGTTAAAGCAATGATATCGATATTGATATAAATATCCAAAGGTCCAGCATAGGCATGATACCTACATAGGCACAGTACCTATATTTCGTTAGGTATCATTGAGGTATTTTTTCATCATTTCATTTCGTAGATAGGCTGTGAGCTTCGCAGGTGTCTGGATTGTAAACAAAGGTTTTACACGGGTTTGGTAATTTTCAATAGATATGCATTCCAAAGGATTACGCTGTATGCCATTCTATGCATTTTATCTTTGAAGAGGTACGTTCCCGATTTGTAAAATACCAGATATATAAAGCACTTTCAAATTTGTCTAAGCTATCACAACCATTCTTCCATTCCTCTAAACACACCAGAAGCTCATTCCGCCCACGTCTTCAAACATACTACAAAATGGAAAGCAAAGTTTTTGCAGTGTAAGATGGAAAATAATTGTAAATAATTTGACAATGGTGATAGTATTTATTACGATTTTAACACATAATTTATATTGTTTTTATAGGCTCCTTTTCGTAATCTTGGTTTGTGTAAGCCATCCAGCCCAATCCCTTCCAGTAACAACCAGTCAGCTGGACATGGACCCACGTGCTCTATCAGGAGGAATCCGACAGCCCAGAACATTGATTTCATTAATGTTGGCCCTTGGACTACTCCATCCGGAAGGACCAGGTAATATCCAACACTTACAACAAGCTTTGGATAAATCTGAGGAAGATCATGATACAGCCTGAGCCTGAAGACTCGACAACTGGACATTCTTATCATGGAATTATCTATATATTTTATTCATCTATCTAAGATTATCAAGTAATTGTCTCTATGCAGTGTCATTTGAAGGAATATGATTCGTAATCTCAACAAGTTTTTATAATAAAAATTCAGCATTTTTAATGTCGACAAACTACTAGCGTTAACTAATTTTACACAATCTATCGTACTACATTACATCAATCAAACGAGAGCAATCAAAAATACATATGCATGCAAATAAACAATGAATTTTATCTCATGGACGTTCAATTATCTATCTCATGTCTTTAATATAAGTAAAGCCGAAAAATCTGCAATTTGCAACTTCGGAGTTGCCTATAAAGTAAATCAAAAACTGCTTGTTGTGTTATCTTGACTGGGAAACTTTTTGAAATCTTGTAACCCAATAAGCCCTATATGTTGGTAAAATTGATATAAACTATGGAATATAGGCTAGACTTTTATCTGGATTTCCCGAAATGTTATGGAAGGAGTTTATGAAAAGTGAATCAGTCATGATCGTGTAGAATATGTTTTTATTTTACAGTTGAATATTTATTGCTTTCAAAATTATTACTTTCTAACATTTATGTGAAAATTGTGCTCATGCCTGCCTAATTAAGGTCCAGCTGCTTGAACAAATATGCAAGTGTCTCCTTTATCTCTGATCGTAAGTTCTTGTTGACCTTGCAATCGTGGACGAAAGACGCCAACAGCTCATCATCCGCCAAGAGCACAAATGACGCGAACGCAGCACCCTGCTTCTGGAAATGACATTTGCCCAATGGAGTGAGTTGAATCAGAGATCCGACTCCGGAAACAAAACATTGATTTTGCTCTAAAACAATGCAGTCATGGTTGACGTTATTATCGATGAGGAAATCACGAGCAACAAATATTTTCTGCAATAAAGAAATGATGTTTTAAAATAGAAATAATTATTTGCTATTTTGCTAAATACATTTTTTAAAGACTTACCCCATCCCCACAAAAAAGATCACACTCGTTATCTGGTAGCCAGTTTTTTCCTTTCTTGAAAGCTCCTTTGTTTCGCAATGCAGTCATCAGGGCTGGCAGATTTTCGAATGTGATTTGAAGCACTATAAGCGCTGCGGTCCCGACATTTACGATAACATCACTTCCGGGGGTTGTGGAACGTCGCAAAGGTTGTGGTCCACCTGTAAAATATCATTTGATAAACCATTATTTAAATATTGCGTAACGCAAAGGTATGAGGAATTGAAATTTAATTTTTACCACTGATTCCGTAATAGTGTTTTGTAGTGCCAGTGTCACTTGTAGTCAATGGAACACTTTCCAAGTCACTAAGTATTGACTTTACACCAAACTTTTTATGTTGGAAGTCATACCAAGAATCTGTTAGTTTTCCTTCCTTTGGAATCCTTCCAATTTGCCGTTCAATTACGGAATAGCCCTCAAGAGACTCAACTCTAAAAAATAAGAATTTTAATAAACAATATTTCTTTTGTTTCAAAAGTGTACCGTTACATAACATTTTGAGACTCACATTTTATATGTTGATTGCCTCTCCTGACTGTGCTTTGAAGGACTTTTGGTTTTTTTGGACACGCTCCCTTTCTTAATAATTGCAACTCCAGGAATGCATGCAACCGCGTCTATAATCCTATGATGAAATTCCTTCGACTTGTACATTGACTCGATAAAAGATGGAATATTCCCTTGCTTTGCCACAGACTTCAAGGACTTCACAACTACAGAGGTTGAAACTTGCAGTTGAGATTCAGTCATGGTCTCATTTATTTGTTGAACAAGAGAATCGTTCGCATTCATATCAAAACGGAGAATCTATAAATAAATATTGAATAATTGAGCACTTGTTAATTACGATTAAAATTTGAATAAGCTCAACAAGTGTAAATTGTGACATGTTACCTTTCCCTGTATGATTTCCGGTGTAGTACCAGTGTTAGGTGGAGGAGGCTGTATGTTGTCTTGTGGAGCATCGGCGATCCCTAGATATTGTTTATTAACTTGACCTGTATTCCTATCAACTGGTCCTTCGATTGTAATGGAAGTAATACATGGGTATGGAATCTCAGTTTTCAAAGCCAAAAAATCATAGTGGGTATAGCTGAATAGTGCAACAAATGGGTGTGTTGGTACGATGAACTCCCTGTCATATGCGTACCAGTTTGGAAGTCGATTAACTTGATCTTCCTTGTCATGGAATGCGCTTAAAATGCACACATGTTCCTTCAGCAAATATGAAAAGGCCAGAATCGAAGCTGCTCCAGGATACTCTGCTGTATCACTGGCCTCTGTGTTGCAGAGTTTTTGTAAGATTTCATTAGCATTTTCTGTCTCAAGCATTGTGTGATCTTCCATACCTTGAAGACGGTACGTCTCATAATTTTTCAGGATGACAACAATGCAAAGAATTCGAATAAGTAAATGGAACTCTTCGCTTCCAAAGCAATACACAGACATACATGAGAACATGCAACTTCCATTTGGTGTACATCGTATCACAGAAAAGTGATCTTTGTCTACCAAAGATGTTTTGGCCTTTGCCTTTGTAAAACTACTGGAACGAAACGAGGAAGCCTTGGAAAGGCTTTTGATTAGCCTTTTGAAATTGTTATCAATTGTTAGCATAAGTATGTCGTCTGGTAGCAAAGACAAAATTTCTTGAACGTCGTTTGAGTTCAGAAAGAAAAGTTTCGATGGAACATTTGCTTCCCGAAGTTTTTGCTCAAAACGAACAATAATGAGCATTATTATTCCCAAGCATCTGGTTTTATCTGCGTACTTTTCTGTTATAGCCTCAAATAACGCAGATGCACTCTTATTCTCCACAGTTGCTTGAGAGTCAACTTCCGGTTCATCTTCAGGTATGTTATCTGGCTCAGTGTCCGACACCTCTCCACTACTTTCAAAGCATTGGTAAAATACCGCTCGTACTCCCCCAAACACGGAGTACAGCTTTTTGTCCACAAGACGTAGAGGCCAAAACACTTGTTCCCTCTCTGTGCCTTCCTCCTCGTAGAAGAAGAACGTATTCTCTGGTTCAATGGGCCTGGCAGCGACTTGGAAATATGACATTCTTGGATGTCGACCTTTTTCGCCAGTTTTATAAATAACGATATCCCTTTGGAGCATTATGGCTGTTGCTTTGATGAGATCCACGGTTCCAACCCCAGAGTTCAGCGACTCTGTCAAATTATCGACATTGACTCCAATTCTTTTCAACTTTGCGGAGTTATTATGTGCGTAGTACGCAAGGAGTCGGGTCATGTCGATACTCTGTTCATGGTCATATACATATGACGAAGCAAATTGTCCATTTGTCGCGGACAGGAAGGTTTGATTGTGGCAGTTGACCGGCCAGCAAGGTAAAAGGCCTTCTATGGCATAATCTTCTTCCATCCTCAAAAGAGCTTCCCCAACGACTTGATATTTGTCTTCATTGGCGTTGAAGAGTTTGATGACATGTTGGCGGCATCTAACTATGATGTCCTGATGATTCTCTTGGCCTTGCACCCGGTCATTGTCCAATCCATAGGAAATAAATGAAGGGATTTCAGCCCTTCCAGGTGGTTTGTCCACACTGAAAATCAAAGGTAATTAATAATAGTAATAATTAATAGGTAACTAAATAAGTATCTCAGACTAATAGTTTATTTGATGAGAACAGTTACATTTACCTTTTAGTTTTAGTGTCTTTCAACATTGTTTTTGGTCCAAGAGACATTTTGGCACGGCGAAAAGGCAGCTACGTGACCTGGTTCCAAACTTTGTAATAAAAAGGATAAATTGATTAATTACAGTTCAATTTTTTATATAAAAAAATCTGAGGGAAGAATTCTTACCTTAGGAGAAAAGGTTATGATATAGACAATATTCCAGTTTACCCCAAAATAGAAAATACTCCAAATAAAAATCAATCCCAAAGTAAATCTAATTGCCCCAAAAAAGTTAGTTTAATTGACTGTTTTAATTAATTTTGGTTTTCTCAACTTGTTACTTCATCTTCAAAAGAAGTAATGACAGGGAAATAATTTCGTTTAGGAGCTTTTATAAAATTCATGGACAAAGGACTTCAATGATAAGCTATTTTTGGGATGTAGACAACAAAAACCAGTTTTGTAGATCGAGCTCGAGAACTTGATATGCAGAGATAAGCAGCATTGATACTTTGAGATAGATAAGGAAAGTTCATTAGGGATCGTGCTACTTTTTATGTCACATTTAAGGCGATGTGATGTGATGAATAGCGTAATTCAAGATGGCATTTTCAAGATAAATCTATTTCGGGACAAGATATGGTTCTGGAAGGGTCCCACAAAATAAATTATTGTAATTGTCCATCTTTGGTCACAATGGACAAAGGCTTTTTACACTTCTTTGAAATAACTGTTCTCTGGAAAAACTGGATTTGTTATCATTTTAAGGGCACTGAACTTGATGTAAAAGTGTCCATTTATGTATCCTATAAAAGCTCAAATGCAGTAGCATTAATTAGTCATCCAGATGATACGTACGGAAAAGCAAGTCTAAACTCTAAAACTAAAGTGCAAAATTTTGAAGGAAGGATGAAACTGCTATTTTTTATATTCGCATATTTCACCTGGTAAGATATAAACTTAACTACTTGAGACTACACAATGCATAAGTTACCAAATAATAACATTATTATAATTTTACTGATTTCAGTGCGCAAGCCACAACATTTTCCATGGTAGATTCCCATGTACTCGAGGAGATTGAACATGGGACTATATTTAACTATAAGAAAAAGTTGTTACATGTTGTTCAACTTTTTCAACCACAAATGGAAGAAACTAGCCACGATTGCATGCTATCACGAGAGATCTGTTCAGATTTGCAACTTTTAAATGGTATCAGCAAGGACGTAAACTTGCTGAAGGAGCAAACGATGAACGCCTACATCAACGCTGATATTTCCGGAGAAAATAAAACGTCTAACGCTGCGGAAGCTGCTGCCAAACGAAAGTACGTTGTTGGGTGCAAAAGTTTAAAAAACTGCACGGAAGTAGCGGGAAAAGGTAGGGTCTAACATGTTCTTTTGTAACATCTTTTTGCCTCATCTTTACTGTCAAGTTAATCAATGTTTAAATTACAGGACACAAAGCCAAACGTTCGACCTTGACTAAATTAGCTGAAAGTTTTGCGACTGGATTTTCCTACGGAAGTGGTGTCCAGACAGTGAATAAATTGTTTGGTTTCTTTAAGAAGAAGCCAATCCAATCACAAAATATTGTTTCTCATGAAGAAATCCGGATAATGATCGAATCTTCCATTATCAACAATGAAAAGTTGGCTTTACTGAGACATACTGACTCGTTATGGAAAAATATCGAGTCTGCAATATATTCCAAACGCACTGCTGCAAATGACAGCAAAATGGTTATGGAATCAGTTTACACGACTCTTGCGAAAGCTGAAGAATTGGCTTCAGAAAATACTATAATGAGCCTTGACTTGGAAGGTCTTTATCTGGGAATATCAGGGTTTCTTCCACGACATTGGGCTTCCACTGGACAGCTTGGCTCCAATTTATTAGAAATGGAAAAAAAACTTCCCACAGGATTCAAACTATTATATCCCAGAAACGACTTGAATTTTTATTACACAACCCCGCTTGTAGAACACATTAGCGTAGTAAATGGATTTGCAATACTTGAAATAAGTATACCAATTATTGCGGAGAAATCATCATATAAACTTCAAAAACTTATTCCGATTCCAGCGTCATATGGAACATTTAATATTTGCAAACTGGATATTGTGGAAGAAATTGTTATGGTCAATGAACAAACTGGGGTTATTTTTGAGGCCGATCTCCGCTTTATTCGCGAATGCATTCAAAATTCTGTCTGTGAACTAGGAAAGGTAGGCTTAGTATTACTTATTATACTATATTCTTGTATTATTTTTGACATGAATTATTAATTGTGTGCTTTTAATCTATAGTTTAACTACAAGCTACATAGCAGCTACAAATGCCTTAACGGTGATGGGGAATGTAGGACAACTTGCGAGACCACAGACGGATTCAAATTGGTTATCTTTAGAGACGATGTGGCAATTGGTGTGGCAGGAAGTCACACAGCGAAGATTACTTCAAGTAATGGGAAAACACAAAGGCATCCTATGACCTCTGATATTGGCATTACAGTGTATTCTCTGGAATGTGGTTCAACACTATCTATCAACGGAATTACACTTTTGGCAGCTTCAATGACGTGTTCTTCAGACAGAAACTTCAAAATTGCTTACAAGATACCCAGGTTCATGATTTTAAATAAGCGTGAGGGGAATAGCACTGTTTACTACATCTCAGATCCCAGCCGTGAAATGGAGTTGTCTTTCTTTGGTGCTATGTTTGCCATATTGATGTTCGTAGAAGAATTTTTTGACATCTTATCATATATAAGACTCGGACTACCCATATTTTTTAACTTTGCGGGCTACGCCGCCATCCAATTTTTTCATTTACGAATTCAATGATATAATATACAACAATAAAAATATATATATAAACAATTGAAGTTTTCGTAAACGAGCACGAATCATAATTTATCATTAATCTATAAGCTATTATTAAAGTGCCTTGTTCTTTCATAAAGAGTCATTGACCGTACGTAATCAGCAAATGGATGCACTATGATCTCTTTGTAATGCACTACGATAAAAAATCTATTCAGGAAACTTTCTCATATCCTTATCTTCATAGGCACATATATAAAAAGACTCGCTTCAGTGAACCCATAATTCATTCTGTTCCAGGCTTCTTCAACGAATATACACACAATTTGATATTACAATCTTTTGAGTCTGTTAACTAAGGTCGTAGGAAACCAATAGAAATAAAGCACCGATCTCAAAAAGTAATAATATTAAATTTTATTAACAATATTTTTTAAATTTTAATTAACATAATTGTTTATTGTCTATTTCTAGTGATTCCATTTTTTAACGACAGATGTGGATGTCGGTTCAGAGCAGCAGTTATATTACTGTGCATCATTATCCTCACCCCGTTCGTGATGCACTGGTCCTACCGAAAAGTAATCAGCCTCTTAAAAAAGCTGGGGGTTTCCATCTGTGGAAAAGGATTACAACATGTTCAAGAGAAAGCCGCGGATGGTTTGATTTCCGTTGCTACCGCCATTGCAAAAGAAGACGACACAGGTGACAGGGAAGAACATAATGTTGATCAACACAATATCACCGAAGACGATTGAATTTGTTAATTTTATCAAATAAAAGACTAATAAAAAAAATATTAATCAACAAAAAATTGCATCATTATCACTTGATCATAAATAAAATTGGGTTAACTGATAGCATATAAGCATCATCTTCTCTTGTCATGCAATGAAAATTGCAATGCATTTCGTATGCATGTCATGCAAAAAAAATACGGTTCTCATAAATTTTTTTTCAAACTCTAGCAAAAATAAAGATAAAATGATATACGCTACGCTAAAGAATTACGCTAATTACTATTCACTTGTTGCAAGTAGTTAAATATAAATAGCATTTTTCCTAAATGTAGTCACAGTCAATGTCAAGTTTTGTAGTAATGCAACATTACTTTAATTATAGTTAAAAACAGGATAATGAGCGTATTTTAATTAACTATTCAACCCCAATTAAGTAAGGTAGGTAGAATCATCATAATCTTAACTAAAGTTTATTTTGCTGAAATTTGGCAAAATGTGTACTGTTTATGTTGTCTTTTTCATGTACATGAGCAATGCATAGCATTTTTGGGTGGCAGGACATGATGATGATGACAGTGATATGGATCATACGTTGTCGGGATAAGTCAAGTGTCAGAATGGGCTAGGGCATCATGAGAAATTGCTATAAGAGGCTATATATGTAGCATTTTATTCAATACAGTTATGATGTTATGTAATATGTAAAAGATGAGCATGATGCTACCTTGGGGCATGCACTTTTGAACGGCGCAAAAGTGTAATTTTGCATCGGAGTCATTAGCATCGCTATAAAAAATGCAGTTAAAAAATCATATATCAATCACAGTAGACTTGTACCATAAATATGATAAAATGAGGTATTCTTGTTCGCGTGAGCGTAATAGTTTTAATGATAATTTTATTTTCTTATTATTTGCAATTTTAAGTTATAATTTTTTAAGTTTATGGCGTGACAGACAAATAACAGAGTTCATTGTGCGGATCCTTTCTTGAGCAGAGGGCGTGGAAGTTCAGCGTGTTTTCTGAAAAATTGAAAAAAAAATTAAATTGTCATCAAGTTCAATAATGTGAAAGTTTAAACGCTTACGTCTTCCAATGGGAAATGAGGTAGAACCGAAATGGGAATAAGTCATCACAATATGGACATTGATATTGCTCTTGGTGAGCCGCCATGTAATGGCGATTCTGATCCAATATATTTGCCGCATTATACTTGCATTTAGGACATGGCCAGGAATGCCCGATACGCGGCGTAAGATCATATTGGGAATCAGTTGAACTCTCAATGATCTCTTGGAAGTCGTCTTCGGGATCCGTAACGGTAGAAGGTCCGGCGAGCTCTGTATCAAAATTCAGGTCAGCATCAGAGTAGTGGGACTCCAAAGATGAGGAGATAGAGATGGGTCTCTGGGAGTCTTCTTGTTCACCAGTTGTTGGCGACACAATTTGCCCTGCTTCAGAGTCTCCTTGAAAATAGCGGACTGTAATAGGTAAAAAAAATATTAATATTGAGAAAATAATTAAGCAATTAATAAAACTCTGAAAATTTACCAAGTTCCTTCACATCTTTGACCAAAACCACCGTAGGTCCCACTGCTGGTGAAGTTCTTCTAGCTCGGAACTCTTCGTACTTACGCATAATTGTTTTGCGGAATTGCGAAAATATTTTTCTGCAGCCAAACATGATGACTTAATTCTTACTGAGATGATGATTAATCTTTTCTTAAGATGATTTTGGTATAGTGGTAATGTTGAGTGTTTGATAACTGGACATCAAGTGAGGCAAGTTATTTTATAGTAGCCCGTATCATTGTGAACTTCTGATAAAAAGCTAGGAATCTATCCATCAGTCTAAAAATAGTAAACTGATAAAAATTATAGGTGATACTAAACCGGTATAACAATGAGAGCCTTTACGCAGATTTGGATGAATAGAAACAGATAAAAGGATTAAATGAAAGGAGTTTCAAGTGATCTCCATTTACCCCATGGCTAATATTCCATGGATGAAAATATTTTTACCGAATCTGAATTAAAGGTAAAATGACTTCTCCTTTTCATGACATATTAACTGCAACCATTTTTATTAAAATCACCCTAGCCCGTGGAATCATTTTTTGCATAGCTTGTATAACGGTTTTAAAAAGGTGTATAAAAAGATGACTTTTAATTTAATTTTTAATTTAATTTAGTTAACAAGATGTTTTCAAATTTCATTTCTCATTTCAGCCACATCCACAAGGTTTTTAAAGTTTTAATGATGGAATGGCTTGTGTAAAAACAATAGTCACACAGTAATCATTATTTTAATGCTTATCGTTACGGTTAGGAACACGTGGAACTTCATGATAAAAGTTTTATTTCAGCATGCCTAAAAATACATTTCATAAACCGGTTTGCTAAACAATGCCTTACTTATTGGAAACAAAAGTCCATCCCTTATCAGATTGGATCTAATTATGGACAACAACGGTCTCACAAAATGGGGTACTATAAAATGAGGTTCTTCATTTTCAATTCAGTCATCAACCACAGAACTACCATCAAAGTTTCCACAGACGTCTTATCCAAACGAACTTTCTCCATCATGAATAAATGCAAGAGAATTTTTTATCATCTACGCCAACGAGTCGTCGAAAGATGCTTGGACATTAGACGGAGAAGAGCTGGTCCAGCAGTACCCTCGTTTGCTGTTGTAGATTTGGAGGAATATGGTAACTTGATAATTTGACTAATTTTTTTCTTACATTTAACTAATTAAATAACTGGTTATTTTATCATGTTTTAGTTCGATACTCGAATACTGGACATTCCAGAGCTGTCGCACCAAATACCGAGCTCGATGAGGATGCATTTCGGGACGAGGTTCCAGCTTATCCTGGACAGGAAGTCTGGCGTTATATATCTTTGTCATCCTTAGAGTCGCACTACTCAGATGCTATGTCATCTCTGGAAATTGTTGCAAGGGCATCCATCTCATCTGGGCAGGAGACCTCTGATGATCCTCCACCCCCACCTTATTCCGATGCTTCACGCCATCCAGCACATTTACATGACTTGTCGCCTCCACCCTATTCCAGCGTTCCAGAGCAAGAGCATACGGATGAGCAAACATTAAACACCCAGCAAGCATGGTGGGATGCTGCTATCCAGGTGAGTTTACGCAAAGGATGATTACTAAATAATAATATTAATTGGAACCGGTGCTATAAAGTATTTATTTTTATTATAGCTCGCCCACTGCCGCCTATTTTGTCATTGGCAGGTGTTGGAATACGAGCTACCACCTCCAGAAGCTCCAATTTTGCTTCCACGTCAGTCAGGTGCGGATTATGTAATTATCGCTGATCTTCCACTCACAAAGGATCCCAGAAAATTACTCTACTTCCAGTTCGAAATGCAAAGCGGTCTTCTTGCTGACCGGAAGCGCAATCAGGAATGGCTTTTGGCTGACCGCTATCGAGCAGTTAATGTGTTTTCAAGACACATCTTTAAACAGGTTTGCAAAAATTAAATAAAATTAGCCAATTTTAATTTAGAGTTTAAATTAGAGTTAGAATTTAGAGTTTGCCTAATTCAGTTGAAATGATTTAAATAGCTGCTGCCGTACCGCTATTATAAGTTCAGAGTGGTCGCCATCGGATATAACGGTGTTAAAGGATTATATTCGGATGTCATTGCAATCACAACATTCCCCGAAAACCATTGATTTCGGAAATACATAAATTATATATAATGTACTATTAATTGATTGTATATATTATTGGTTTAATAAATAATTGCCATTAAGTACTAGTACATACACAATTTGAATTTTTGAATTTATGAATCAAGCGTAAGCAATTGCATTGTGTTCTTTGTAATGTATATAATACATTTTATTTTTCGTTGCCATTGCATGTTGGCTCTTCATTAAAGAGGATTGACATGAAGCTTCTTGTTTGTCCAGCTACATATATAGTTATAGTATCTTGTCCTGACTTTCTGCTATACACCCTAACCATACCAGTCAAAAAGGGGAAACCGCTAAAAATATATACAGTACGTTGGGGAAACGCACAAAATTCCTTCGTTTACCTGTAACTGCTAGCAGGTTGGTAATGATTTTATGGATATCAGCAGTTGACAGTAGTTAGGAAAATGTGAATAAGATCAAGTAGGTGACTGCAGTTAGCTGCAATATAATAATATTCTCCTTATACTCCAGACGTAAAACTACATTTTACAAGATCAGGGGAAATCAGAGGCATTTTTTGAAGAAGAAACTGTACGCTTGAATTCTTACGCAGGCCTTGCCGAACGAAAATTCTGCAAATTGCCCTGCAGGTCAGGTGGAGTCGCCCTACCGGGCTTAAGACCTCAAATTGCTCAAAATCAAACAAGCTCTGAAAGCAAAAAGCCTCAAATTGCCCTGCAAAATAATTGTAATTATTTCCATGTTCCATGCCTACATCGTTCCAGGTTTCTTGTACGATATTTTTTTATCTTTGCGTAAACTTTTACCCCACCTTTCACTTTGTTATCAAAATTGTTGAGAAATTGAATAAAGATGTTGGCAAAAAAAAATCCATAGGTGATGACATAACTAAACAAAACTATTTTGAACCTGGAAGCTCTCCTCTTCCTCTTTTGTTCTTCTCAGTTGTCAGTTGATGTATTTCCTTTTTAAGGAAAAAAGTGCAAGCGCCACAACCACCTTCAGTATATAAAAGTGTTGACAGTATTTTTCCTTTTGTGTGTAGGATGGAGCAGTGAATAAAATTCTAGTGTACATTAATGGTAGTCTGTTAGTGTTACCCTCCCGGAAATACATAAATTATATATGGAAATCATTGTTTGCCGTCAGTAAATATTCATAAAATTAATCTTTTTATTTATCATATAAGGTCATACAAGAAACTTAGTCAAGCAAATACATATTGAATATTAGATGGGGCACCAGCTTTTCCATCCATCCCGATCGCTGTTACTCTAAATGAGTAAGTGCATTTTGACTCCAACTGAGAAAGAAGAAATAATAAAAAAATAGTAAATTATTTATTGGCATTTAAAGTCCATTAATTGCAATTAGTACTTGTTCACTACACTTACCCCAGTTAGATTGGTTGACATTGATGTCCAAAAGCTAGACTTATAAACAAGAGGTCTCCAGAAAACCGTCCTTCTCTCATCTTGAGTCCGAATGTACACTTCCACCATGTAGTATAGTAAGTCAGTGCAGTCAGGAGTTGCCTTTAAGGTCCACACAAGTGTAACTTTGTCGTTGACATGATTTTGAAATAGCATCGGCGCTTCAGGCCTTCTCACTTCTCTGATTCCAGATCCGACCCCTTTCTTGCGATCTGAGACAACCCTTAAAGCCCATATCCAAAATCGATCATCTTTGTTGCTTATTGGAGGCTGATCTTCGACGCAAATTGCAAATTGGTGAATCCCGTACACCTTGTCAACGGGATGATCCCTTTGAAACTCGGAATAATATGTTCCAAACTCAGAAGAGCCATTGGAAGTTCGTAGTCTTTTGGATCCTTTTGAGTTGGACTTCTCTTTTGCTATAGAAAACACAGGGAAACAATTAGTTAATTTCAGCAATCATTAACATTTAGTCATTAACATGGGATGAATTACACAAAGAAGTCAAACTTACCCGTAATTAAAAGAGAAGCGGCATTCTCATCGCTGCTGCTGACACGCCTGGCTGTTGGGGGACTTGAGGATGCGTTATCTGTCCAGCTGTTGATCCAACCATTAGAACCCTCCGAAGGAGGGAGTTGGTCACTAATGCTCTCATCTGAAATGTCCGACAGAACTTCAGAGTCAACCCCATTCATCGCTTTACGTAAAGCAGATGAAGTACTGCTGGGGGAAGACGAGAATTCCTCTCCGGAGTTTCCATATTCTCTCTGCGTATTCATGGTTGGTTGGCTGGCTTGAAGGTACTTGTTGTATTGTATGTGCTGAGTTGAGTACTGGATAGTGAAACCTCGAGCTCACATGGTTTAAATAGTCGGGTCAGTCAATGCCACCATTCACTGCCACTTTTCTCTCATTTTAAATGCAGCCATTGTGACTAACAAGTAAAGCAAGAAAGCTTATCTATTTCTTTCAAATATGGTTATCTTTTTATGACTGGATGATAATAATCTATGGATGTATTTATAAAGTCGATTTTTTATAGGGTGTATTTTATTACAATATCATAAAGAGTATTACAGAATTTTTTTAGAGAAATATTTCATGTTACATAAAGGCTACTGGATCGCATTTACACTAACTATATTGTTGGAAACCAGCTGAATGTTATTTCCGGTTACGCCAATAAACCTCCTAATTTCCCTTCTGACATAAAAATTCTTGATGGAAGTTACAACTGCAAAAAAGACGACTGTAATGGAACAAATCAACTGGAATACAGATACGCTCTGTTGAAAAACATTGTATTTATCCCAACAATTTACAATACTGATCCATATTGAAGGGTCCGGATGCAAGTTTGCATGAAAGGATGCTTTAGGAATATCAAGCACACTGACTATGTTTCCTGAATTATCGGAATGCGCAAAAAAATATTTGGGCGCCACAACAGCTGCTTTAAAAATCTTTCCCTTACAATTTTCTACATTACTGTAGAAGGTTTCGGAAAATTCTTCGATTTCAATCTTTCCAAGGCATGGCAAAGTTATCCTAATTGCACCTACAAACGCAAGGCCACTATACGTGTATTTTTTTCCTTCTATTGTAACTAATATCTTGTCGACATTAGACACGAAGATAGAATTGTCTGTTTGGCTTGTCAAGTACTCCTTATGGGCATCTTGGACACATTCTACTGGACATTCCTTAGACTTGACATCGTCATTTGTCACTAAGCCTAACAAGCAGTTGTACTCTTTCTCATGTACCCCGTAAGAGTCAGGGATTTGACAGTACTTTGACCCTTTTAGACAGTTAAAGCTATGGCCCTTACGCAATGGAACCAGCTCAGTGCTTCTTGAGTCAAAGAGGACTGCAGTTGCGTCAATTTTAACTTTACATGTTCCCAGTTTTCCCATTTGGAATGGAATTTTTGTAAGCTTGTAATATTTGAAACGCTGCGTTTTCTCTATATACATGATTGGTACTCCCACCGCCGTTTCCTTTGGATCATTCACACAGGTGGAAAACTTTTCGGTATAGTAATCAGCAATATCTTCTTCAGATACCAGCATTTCATGATGAGCTGATAATGCCAAACTTTTGTTTCGATAATATTTGAGAAAATTTTTCATTGGAACCGCCGTTAATGGTAAATGACCAGAAAGACAAAGGCCATTCGAATGTTGGATTACAATGCTTTGCGCATTTAGGGCTATCTCTGAAGTAATTTTTAATAATGATTTTAGCATTATACGTAGTTGATATTTGACTCCTTGCAAAACGCTCACGTCCCCATTGATCTCACTAAACATGGCGTTTGCCTTCAGATTCACAGATTCCAACTGCTTCGACAACAGTCGCTGTTGTTCAACGATTTTGGGCACGTCCACCAGGCCGTCATGAAAGCCAGCAAATTCTGGAGATGCCCTTGCTTTTGCTTCTTTTTTTACGCTTTTCGTTCCACCGATCCCCAAGAACGAAGATACTCCATCAGAGACAGCCTTTAAAATCCCTGTTGTAACTCCTCCTTTTATGGCAGCCCCAGCAACAACAGCAAATGAACGCTTCTCTCGGCCAGGTTCTAAAACATGGAATGATATTAAAATCTTATTTAACAATTCATTCCCCAAGAGCTGGTCCTAGCGTAGCCAAAAAAGTGTTAGGTGAACTAAAAAATACTTCTAGTTTTGCTCAAGTCTTAACTTACCCTTTATCCTTCCAAATGTACCGTTGATGCTCCCAATCAGATCATAGATTAGTTCGGAAATGTTGGATGATTGTCCATGAGCATAATTTACTGAGTTTCCATCCCCAGTCCAGTGTTCTGCTACAGTGTCATCATTCTCGTGGTACACACTCATGAACCTTTGAATCAAGTCAAGGTGTTTATTGGACAAATCATCTTGAGCCTTGAGAAGCTGGCAAAGTTCATGGTTGTCAGTACATTTGGTCGCCGAGATGTCCACTTTGGTAAACTCTTGGGGAATGTCAAAATGCACACGCTCCAAATGTCCGTAAAATGCCAAGTTTGGGTCAATGTCGACAACGACAGCGGAATGATATTCAAACTTGGTAACTTCGTCTTGCCCCCTGCAAAACAACAATTATTCAATCATCATCAACATCATAACAATAAATCATTTAAATTTATCATCAATAAATAAATGAGTATAATGTATACGTACCTTATAACGGCTAACAGCATCCCGTATACCACCAGCTTCAGAACAGTTCGAAAGTCCATCGCTTCTTATGCTTATGATAGAATTTGGTTGAGCTGACTTGACTTCTTCAGTAGCAAGATGAATGGAAGCTAAAAAGTGAAAAGTAGTTCCTTTTATACTAGCATTTTTCACCAGTCAATGCTAAAATGTATCCGGTCACAACTGATAACAATCGAAATTGAAAAACAGGGATCACTGTTATCAGTGATAACAGTTAGATTTGTGAAACAAGAAATAGCTCTACATGAAAGAAACTATTGTTTAGGGAAAGTAACAACTGATAACATTTTAGGTCTTGTTCTAGTCAAACCGGAATCATATCAATGATAATGGATATCGTGCTCGAGCATAATTTCTACGAAAAATGATTGATGCAACAAGAAATATTTATAATTAAAAGATCCACATGAAAGGAACTATTGTTTAGGACAGGATTCTGGAAAGCGGAAGTGATAGCTGGAAAGTAGTTGTATGCAATCAAGATTTTCAGTCTTGTGCTTGTCAAACCGGAACTGTTATCATTGAAGATGGGTAGTGTGCTCCTTAATTTAGCTTAAGCTGTACATCAAAGGAACAATTGTTCAGGACATGATAAATTAAGCTGGAAAATGGTTCGGCAAAGTACTTACGAAATTGTTATCAGTGATTTTGGCTAGTTTGCATGAATGATTTTGTGATTAGTGATGACCACTGGAAACTGGTCTCAAAATGCCATGTGCCTTTATTTAAATTTAACAATTATGCAATTTTTCATCAGACTAATTATGCATGTACTTATGTGCACAATAAAATAATTGATGCAATGCATTGGTTTATATATTTTTGGTTGATTTTATTTATTGTTTTTTTTAGATTTTTATGATCTTTTCAATATTTGGCGCTCTTTCCAGTCTATAAGATTATTTTTGACACCTTTTATAAAATTCTGAACACCCTCCTTGTTCATCACCCCCTCCATAACGGTACAAGAGTAGTCAGCTAATGCAAGTGATGTGAGTGTCAGCAAGGCAATCACCAAAAAGTACTCCAAATCTTCCACGTATTGGCACCGGCAGTCGATCAGTTCATGACATATGGAACTTTGACCAAAGGCCGACTGGAGGAAAGACATCAAGCAGAGTGACACAAATGTGTACATCTAAAAAAATCAATATCAAAAATACGTTAGATTAATGTGTTAAATTAATTAGTAATTACTTGCTGCATGCATGTAATACACATACCGTTACTGAAGAATATGGCAGTTTTTGGAGAGTTTCTGAAAAGAGCTTTTTTGTGATGTCCAAGAGATCTGGTTTGGATGAATTTTTAGAACAGACTGCTAGCAGAAAACGCTTTGCACCTAATATAACCTTTACAGACAATACCACTATTCATTAAATCAGTGAGACCCTCATGAAACAATGCAACTTATTGTGAACCCAAAATAGCATTATCATAACCTGTTTCGTATCCATCTCGTTGAGCTGGTGTCTGTTATCAATCAGATCGAAATGCATAAAATGGCAGTGCTAATGTCATTACACTTACAGTGGAATTTTATTCTCTGAAGCTGAACTTTAGCCTGCTGCTATCTATCCTTGAAAGGTACCTGGCAGTTTTCAAAGTAAGTTTTCCTGGAGCTATATTTTTATTTGAACTATATTTTAAGTTGTATTTGAACTATAAATCGGGGTTTTCTTTTTTTCTACTAGATGACCACGATGGATATTTTGAATCGTGTTCTTGGAAGTCGGATGAGTCAGCGATTTTTGGGAGTGGGTTCTCCGATTAAAATTTTTGAAATATCTCGGATCCTCAAGAATACAGGGAACGAGATGATACAAGGTTTGTTGGACTTTAGCACATTAGCTCCACAGATGCATGTCAGAGGAACCCCAGAAAATATCAACAGAACGCTTTTCGTTCAAATGAAAATTCAATGTGTTCTGAGAGGATTCTATCCAATTAACACAGAAGGATTTTACAACTCAATCGCTTTGTCTTTGGATCTGGGAGCTGACGGACAGCACAAACTTCGTCTCTTACTGTTGTGTTATTTACACACAAATAGAAAGGTATACACTGATAACTTTGGAGTGAAAGGGTATAATTCCTACATCAAGAAACTTCTGGACGGCGAAGGAGACGAGAGCGTCTTACAGGTCGTTGCCGAAATGCTACATATAAGAATCGTACAGTATGTATCATTTGGAGATGATAAAGCAGAACTTCACCACTTTGTTCCTCTGCACACAAAATCGAATGCAATTTTGGCTATAGCCAGCGTCATCTCACAACAAACGCCCAATCCCCAGATGGACAATGGTATGGAAAAACCATTGCATTTCCCTCTCAAATACCAACTTAAAAGGGATATAATGGAAGAGCGGGCCAGTAGATGTATATACCATTATTCTAACGTGACTGAGCATGTTCCATTCACCGTAAGAAATTTTTACTTTCCCCAAATTTACTAACCAAAAATTGACTTGTAATTGTAATTAATTAATTTCATCGAATCATGTCAGGTAATCAAAGATGAGCCAGTTTCGGACACAGAAACAGACATTATCGAGCGAGTGATTACCCTAGAATTGAAAAACGATGACATTGTCCAGGACATTGCTTCATCCTTCTTCAGAAATAACACAGCTGAACAAGCTGTCTTGATCAACTCCCCAACATCAATACAATTGTTCCCAGGAGCGAACAAAAAAGATTATGATTTCCTCAAAAACGAATTTGAAATGTTCGAGCTTACAAATACCGAACTACTTCAGGTCAACGACCACGGTTTGTATTATTTGGACCGGGTGGTTGTTCCCGCTACTAAATCAAACAATACTATTGAAAAAGACAAGAACACAAATTTATTCAAGTAAGTTGAAAATTTAAAAAAATTCTATGTACAATGATAAAAATTCTATTCATTATATGATTAAATTCTTAATTCTTAAATTTTTTAATTCCAAGGATGCGCACTGGCTCCACCAATGAGTTTGATGAAATATTACGCAAAGATTCCACAGTTGAAAGCTGTATTTATACACGGAAGCCAACCAGGATCGACCGGACAAGACAAGAAAGAATGAGAGATACTTTAGAAGGTCTTCAGTATCCAAACATATTTGGAAACCCTGAAAATGGCTTTCCAGGGATATCACCGACCACAATCGTTGGAGTAGAGGGTACGCAAATGACTTTATTAGCGTAATTGTTAGTATTCCTTGAGATAACCGAGGTGTTTTTTTTCAACAGGTTCCATTGTTCCCATTTCTTTTGCAAAGTACTATGGAAGTCATTTAGTACTAAACTTAGGACCAGAGAATTTGGAAATCCGGGTAATCGGAAGACAGGGATCTTTTATGTTGATGGATATTCTTGGTGGAACATCTGAAGCTACCTCTCTCCAAATCAGAAATAAAAGTGTAAACATTGGCACACTCTGCGATTTCGCGTGTGAAAAGGTAAATGCACAGGTTTAATTAGTAATTACCCTTGTCAGTCAATGGAAACATAATCATTCCTAATATTGATGATGCAGAAAATGTTCCTGACTGGAGACTACCTTGCTTCAATGTCAATTAAAAGTGACATCATCGTAGTTGGGCCGAATCAAATGTTGGTTACCCGATCAGGTTCCATGTTACAACTGGTATTCAGTGGGCTGTCAGTATGTACAATGTATTCGATGCCCTTGAATGAATACCCTGATATTTTGGAGACTGAAGCTGGATTTCATCCGTGCAAAAGTAATGAGAGACAGTATTTCAAACGACAGAATATCATCAAACTTGTCGAGTTGGTCCAAAAAAGGATTGGTAAGTCTCCAATTAAATTAATGATGGATAGAGCGTTGAATGAGGAAATGAGAGTGAGTTCTTTGAAAATGCTCAGGTAATGAAGAGATTGAAATGAGCCGTCAGCATGCAATTCAAACCTTTGAAAATCCTGCTTCCGCCGGAAGTGAAGATTCGGAGATCGACTATACTACATACTACGATTACCCAAACACAGGGACCACACATGATGAAGGTACGACTAATGATGATGAAGGAACGGCCAATGAAGCTACCACTCAGGATGAAGAAGACACTGCTATATCCAAAAAGCAACCCAAAGATAGAAAGACTAAACGGAAGTCAATCAAGGAGAAACCAGCTCCAAGTGAAACCCCAGGTATGCATCAGTGAATTCCAAATGAATGTAGCATTGCTGACTTTTAATTTTCCAACGCATAGTTTCAGAACCAGTTGGACGAAGGACAAGGTCGTGGACTACAGGGGCCAAATCCAATGACGAACAATCGTCACTCAAAAAAGAAATGAAAGTGAAACGTGGGCGGAAACCAGTTTACAAGTCACCAGCAAGGAAGGACGACGACACCACCACACAAGAAGAAGAAGAAGAATTAACCACTCCATTGCGTGGAAAGAAAAAGCAATCAAGTCCTGGGGATTCACCTGCAATGAAGAGGACGCCAAGACGAAGCTCTTCTAAGAATTCTCAGAGTGCAGCTGAAGGTAAAAAAATTAGTGAACGATGAATGAAGGATCTAAAACTAACTTGTAATTTCCTTACATATCCTCGTAGAACCAACAAATCGCAGGCTATGGGCAGTTGCTCCAAGAAAGCCCGCACCAAAAACTGGAAAGGACTCCAAGGGAAAGGAACCCAAAGGAAAGAAAAGGGAAACTCTACCCAGAAAAGCTAAAGCTGGTATGCGTATAGTTATGATTTGATTTCGTTCTGTAAAGGGAAAGCAATTTATAATTACATTTTTATTTTCAAAGACCCCACATATAATACGGAAAGTAGCTCGGATAGCACTTCCGGCGATGAGGACTCCAATCAAGAAGGTGCAAACGTCGAAAGGCGTTACGTATGTGGAGTACATGATTTCGATGGGTACATTGGAACGTGTAAATGTGGGAAGGCTTATAAGCGGTGTCGACATTTATATCGCCACATTGAACAGCATAGAAGTGGCAGGAAGTTCCCTTGTCCTCAGTGCGACTACAAGGCAAAGACAACTACCGATTTAAATCGGCACATTATGATTAAGCATCTCCCTGATACGCAGTTTGCATGTCCCTACTGTCCTTTAAGTTTTCCAGTTCGGGATTACCTAATCATGCATTGGAAACTGTACGTGAAGATATGATACGTTCAAGAAACATTGATACCTTTCACTTTTTAATTATTTTTTTTGTCTTTCAGAAAACATGCAAATTTACCGCGGCCACCACCAAAGAAACGCAACGAAGTGATGAACTACTTGAGAAAAATGCACGAAGAGCGAAGCTCTGAGGAAGAGGAAAACTAATGGATTGCAATCATCATACACGGATTACAAAACATAAAACAATAACAATATTGAATGTAAATAAATACAAATATAAATACTTTGCAAAAAAAATAATCAGCTCTACTGATACTGTTTGACTAATATTTTACACACATCATTCCATCATTAACATTTTAGCATAAAATAAATGCACAATATTGCAAAGTGCAATTGATGTAATGCCTTCTGTTGAAATGATTAGGGGCAAAGCTAAACTTTTCTTGATTGATAAATGATTTTCATTCATTCCTTTTTAAAGTCAGCCAGTCTTTTAATATCCACTTATTTGTGTACATAAATTTAAAGGCAATTTCTTTTACATATACATACATATTCAACCACTCCTATGTTTTATACAGACAATTCATAGGTACAACACATTTTTTATTTTACAGTTCTACAATTTCTTCTAAATTCCCAACGGCATCTTTCTACTTGAAATCGCACAACTTAAAATATAGTAGAAAGGTAGTACTGCGTGGCTCACATAATTTCGTTGATAATTCAAATCTTTTTAATGCAGAATTCAGAATAATATAATCATTGATGTGTCTAAATGAGATTCATATAACAAACAACATCCATTGAACACGATAATTACTCGAATGAAAAGTTCACGGGTTGCACAATAGTAGAAGAAAAGAGAATGGGGTGAATTGGAACATTTAATGTTGCATCTCTCTGCTGGTTAGTTTGGTGTGAACATAGTCATTAGTCAAGCTATATGTAGTGAGCAGGTATACTAAAATTTGCACAATGTAGAGTAAATGGGTAAATAAGTGCTAATATGTGTACAAAATATGTAGTCAACCTAAAACTTGCAAAATTGTATTTTAATGCAAAAAATCCAGTTTTAACTTAATTTAATGTTTTACCTCTTATTCTGCCTTTCAAATTAGTTAATTTTCATTTTTTCCCTTTTTTCATTGGGTACACTTTTTCTTGTACTAAAAATTATAGGACATTTATCGATGATCGTAAAAACATTTCACAGTAAAAAAATACTAAATTCTACCTTTACCCAAGCAAATATTTCAGTTTATATTCACAATAAGTACAAATAAAGTTGATTATAAATAAATTATTATGGAGGTTCTCGAATAAAGGAAACTCAGGAACTTTTTGTAAATAGTAAATAGTTTTTCAATGTAAATAATTTATCAGCATAGAAATTATAAAATAGACAGATAATGAAAATTGGAAAAGGTTGTCACTAAACATTTGCATGATTTATGATTTTGAAATCAGCATCGATATTCGATTGGTAAAAAAGCAACAATATTTGTGTTTTACAAGTGTGTACACATTTTAGTCGTTTGATAAGGAAGAATAGATAATCGCATTAAATTTTTTAACGGAATTGCTCTTTATTTGTATTTCTAACAAATATGTATGCTGTATGCTATAAAGAAGAGCATTTTATTAAGCTTAAATTGTTTAATTAAAACTTTCCCTAAACTTGTTGTCATCATCAACAGGAAATACAATCACTTTGTCCAAATTGCTTTGAGACATATTATTGTTAAATGTGCAATCATAATAAAATATTTTTTAATTTTCTTTACTTTTTTACAATACAAAGTGTTACGTATTGTGAAGTTTGTTTTGTGGACAGGTGTTTGCTATCATGGGATCTTATCGTATCGAAGTTAAAACAGCCACAATAAAATATAGCAATAAAAATTGTGTATGGGCTTTGGTGCAGCCGCAGTCATTGTAGAATGAAATGAACCAAAATTCATTGAACTTTTCTTTAGTGCAATAAAGCTAAACATTGTGATGATGACATTATAACTAATTTTTGTATTCTTTGCAAAATGCCGTCATAGACATCATGAGTGGTCGTAATTTATCTAGATTGCATGCTCACATATAACAATAGAAAACTTTTTTAAAAAATTGTTGAAAAATTAAAGAGAGGAAGATCGAAATAGCGGAAACTTGAGAGAAGAAGAACGACAATTTTTAACTAATTTAAGTACGTATATACAAAAATCTTTAAAATAAAACTATCAAATTCGACAGGAATTTTCAATCGAAATTCGCACAGTTCACTTACATGATATGCGTGCTCAAACCTAGCATCAAATCTCAATTTTTTTTATTAAGCAAAACCTTTTTTTATCTTTATATATAACCATATATAATCATTTCTAAGCTCAGCGTCATGTTTAACTGTTATCATCATTAGTCTGAAGTAAAACCACAAGACCAAAGATACATCATCATCACTGATTTTTAATCCGCACACCACACTACCCCTACAAACCAAAAAATATAAAGAGAAGGAACCCCTTATTTTCCAAAGCCATATTCCTTTGGGGCAACATGCATTCAATGCGCTATTATTTTCACTCTTCAGTCATGTGCATACCTCATTCATACCAAGCTTTGTTCTTCAAGCTGTTGTGGTGATGCATAAATTTTGACAGTGATGAGCTCAATTCACATAATCATATTGGGTTTTACACTGCCTACTTATATAATATCTGAAACATTTTTTTACACTTTTCCATGGAACCATGTTTCAAACTAAAATAATTCATGCTCATAAGTACCTGGCGATAAAAAAAATCATCATCATCATCGCATTCAGTATCTCATTTGCTTCATCAAGTACAAACAGCAGCGCAGCGTCTGCAAAGAAAAAGATAATGAGGAATTTTACGGCTGTTCACTTTCTATTGAAGTGGAGGTACTCAGCTCAGCCTCAAAATTACTGTGCAGTTCAAAAGGATGGGAATCTAAAATCAGTGATAAGATATGCATCTAGCAAAATGATTGGGTTCGGCATCTAATTTCTTGACTTTTCCTACTTGATGTTGTAATAATACATCATATTGAGGCAAAAATGGTATTAAATATGGGTATGCATCACTTATAAAATGTGATTTGTAAAGGCATTTTCATCCTCATGCAAAATATACAGTTCACTTGCTACCGTTGCAACTTGCCCTGTAACGCTTAAATATTACTTCTTATTAATGTAGTATTATAAATACACACTGTGCAGCTCAGTGGTAATTTTGGCTAGTCATTAAACTTTAACGCTAGTCTATAAAGTGTAGATTTGCTATCAACTACTATTTAAATCCCAATATATTTTGTAGATATATGTTAGCTTAGCCTGTTATGCATGCATATATTTATTAGGAAAGCCGGCTCTAAATTATGATTTCTGCAAACTATTTTATTGAACAGAACTTTCAGAAAGTTAGAAAATTACTACGACATCTTGTTTTTTGAGGATTTAACTTGTTTAATGTCTTTTAGAACAGAAGTGCCAAAATTAAATGATTGCTGAGAATAGCGATGCTAATGATGATGTTTTGTTTGTGCCAATTTAAAATTGTAATGCATTGTGATGAGTGATGATTGTAAAAAAATGTAAAAACGTTTGAAATGTTTTATATAAAAAAATAAACTGAGCCAGTATTTTATTCAAGGTAGTCTCCTGTAAAGCCTTTCAACCATGTCAAAAGTTCGGCATGAGGACACAAGAGATATTTCTCTTCGTTAAGCCGTTCAAATATATCATCCCATTCTGGATTTGGAGGAACATGTTTTATAAGGAACATTGCCTTTCTTAACAGGCTGTTGGTATCAAAAAAATCTGTAGCTAGCTTTAAGAATGAAGCCTTCTGGCTATCAAGCGGATAAACCAGATTTGACAATGGTATCACCTCTTCATAGCGAAGTGCGGATGGAAACATCTGGGCGTTATAAAACCATTCATTGTATGGGTCAGCTTTCAGGTGCCAGTTATCGTCCATGTGCAGATTTGTGTAAACACTGCCTACTCGTCCGTTCGTTTTCACGTCCTTGATTAGTTTGTTTATGATGCGATGGTCAATATTTTGGATGAGGTCGGCTTCAGTGGGAGTTCCGTAACCCCCATTAGTTTTCCGGAGTAGACCTTGCGTGTAAATAAAGAGCTCTCCACCGTAGCATACTCTTTTTCCAATTGCACGGCCATGTTCGATTAGGAATTCTGTGTATTTCATTGGATCCCAACTGGAGGGAAGGTCCAAGAAATCATTGATAAACTTTTCACTCAAGTGGAAATTCCCAAACGCCTCGACACAAAAAGCTTCGAAAAATATGTGACGAACCTGGTCAAAGGAGCAGAAAAACGAAATGGATATCAGAACGAATATGAGTATCAGGAAATTATATTTTTATTATTTATTACACTTACCGGGTAAGGATCATATGGTCCATCTTTGTAGTTGCCAAATCTGTCGTCTTGAACCTTTCTGGTATGCCCTCCAGATCTCATGAAAGCATCGATAAAACCGACGTTAATTTTTTGTGCTTTATTGGCAACAAACCTGAAATCAATAGGATCTATTAGCGCCTCAATCATCCTGGGCCTCTGTAATAAAATTTAAAAATAAATAACTTATTACTGGAGATTAGTCAGGACTTGATTCAAAAAAGAATATTTTTAGATATTTTTACAAAAAAAACTTACGTCGAATTTGCTTGGAATAATTTTATAACCTTGCGGAACCCTGTGAAAATTATATTCTGTTGCTGGATTAGCTCCCGTCTGAGTACAGTCAAAGTTTATAATTTGCTTATAAACAGGTCTATTCTTGTTCTTCTGAATCAGATGTCCATTTACGCCGTGCTGCATTTCAAGTAATGGAGGGAAAATATAGTTGTCACATGACCCCTCCGCTTCCAATGCCTCCTTGGGATAATGTGTTCCAGAGTTTGCAGCCACACCACAGATGTATGTCGAGTTTTGTGGTTCAAACGGAATTCGTTCCATGAAACTTGGAATTGGGCTGGAATTTGACATACAACAACACAATACTTGCTATAATATCTTATAATATCTTATAATATCTTATAATTATAATATTCCGTATTAATAATTACAATTATCTTACCTGTGAAAAGCCTGAGCAATCCACGGCTGAAGTGCAATGAAATAAAACCAAAACATGATTACTGGAGCCCGTCAGTAGTCGGAATGAATGACAGTGCAGTCGAAACACGGTTTTATATCTGGGAAGGACTCACTCTACATTCCCCCTGCAGAGAATTGAAACGTGGATCATTCACACCTGTAGAGTTCATTCACTTGATTTATTACAGGGCACCGGGTGCCTTAAAAGACCTAAAACTTTATTGTTATTGAGTCTTAAATAAAATTCTTTAAAACAAATCGTATACACGTTTCGTGTGTGGATTATGATTATAACTATGTACAATGTACAGCAAAAATGTTTTTACTCCTAAAAGTTTTGACTGTCTTGTAAAAATTAAGCCAGTTATGTCCCTTTTTGTTTCCAACCTATATGATCGTTTAAAAGATTAAAGGAAAGCTAAAGTCAGGATGAGGATGAAGGAGAGAGGGAGAAAAACGAGCACTTACAAAATACCTTTCTTCTATACGAGTATGAAGAAGCTATGAAAGGAGGTTTGCATAAGGCATCTTTTTCAATGCATCTATTGTACCCAAACCAAAGCATGTGTGTTTACATATACACGTGCGAGTGCTGAAGACTATTTTTAACGTTTTGTTGTTCGTCTTCTTCTTTTGGTTTTCTCAGGTAGGTAACACCAGCAGTATGGTTCTTTTGTGTTACAACAACACTCAAGAACAATATTCAAAAATGATGCCTTCTGCTTTGATGATGATTTGTAGCCGTTAGTGAATTTTCCTATGATGAGCATTAGTTTGTCATTACTAGGATGGATGATACATAGCAGTTTAAATACAAAACTTTTAGCGGATTTAATTCAATAATAAATATGATAGCTTCAGTTTGCATTCAAATTTGCACATCCCTCGCGCTTGCATTCTATCGTTTGGATTGATTCAAGTACAAAATTTGAAACATAACATAAAGGTAAAGGAACATCCAACAATAGCTCATTGTGCCACACAATTCTCACTGTCCAAGTGGCATTGTTACTCTTAAGAAATGGTAGAATAAAAGTGTGCTGCAAAAGAAGATTATTGGAGTTTAGTATTTATACAGCTGCTTACGACAAGTATGAAATTGAAGACCTGATAGGGTAAGAAGAGATTTTTTTAGGTATCAATGAATCTTGAAGCAAGTACTGATGCTATATGATGATCGTGTTCATTCAGAAAGTAAACTTGATTTATTAATATTCTTCAAGTATTTTGTTTCAAGTGTGCGCATATTTTTCATGTGTTAGGTTAGTTATTTTTATTAGTGTCTTGACGAAGATTTGCATACCTCCTCTCAATCGCAATACCAAATGGAGGGTTGATTCAGGGTACGGCCGTCAAGATAAGACGCTGTTGGTCTGGAGGAATGCCGTCTTTGTCTTTGAGGTGTTTTTTTTGTCAACTGATATTTAGGCCTATGCTGTTATTCTATGTTCTGTATTTATGACTTTATGACCAGTTAAGTAACTTATGCGTATTAGGCTCTGCTTCACTATAAGCAACTCAATTTTAGGGTATCACGAGACTTAACTTAAACCTCAATTGAACTGTTGGAGTGCAAAATGTGTCAACTGATATTTGCATTTTCCATCATGAGTAATGAAACTGAAAACCACGAAAGGCTGGAATGGCTCAAATGGCTGCTGGAGTTCCCAGAATTCATCCAATTTTCTCCAAAGTTTCTCCAGAACACCCATGTTATACTTACTATACTTATAATACTCAATATTCGTGAATATTTATGCCTATCTTCTGAAGTTCTAAATATTTTGTGGGAATATCAAGATCAATTATCATTGATCAATAATTTTTACTCTTTCGTTTGAATGCAATCCGTTATGTAAAAACAACACTAGTCAAGATAGCCTGCTACATAATGAATGAGAACTGAATGAAATGGTTTTTTCATAAGATCAGTCAGCGAGTGAATTTTTTTATGGTTGAAATGGAGCGAGCGAGTGAATGAAAGCGATTGACATATTGAATAATATTTTTCTTTTCTTTGGGTCACCACCAGACATCAACGCATTCATATGTAAGTGGATACATGTCATGTCATTCATAAATGAGCTTTATGATTTTATGAATAGGCTTAAGGAAAGGTGAGGGAGAACATGCCGCGTCTGCTCTTGTTCTTGTCTTTTACACATATCCTCATTCACAAGAAATTGCGAGAAGTACTTCTGGGCCTGATGATGAGATGACGATCACATAATATGCATTTTATAAGAATACCGGATTTAGATATCTTTTAACATTATTTAGATTCCTGTAAATCATGTGGGCGTATTTAAGTTTTTTCTGCTTGCCTGTAGCCGTAGCGTAATTATATTTGCTCATCAAGTGACTTTAAAGAAAGTTATTCCGAGAGAATGTTGAATTTCGAAGAATGTTCGAAACAAGGGGGGAAACAAATAAAGGTGCCTTTTCAGCTCATCAACTGGCGGTGGTTTACAAACAATTCAAAATCAATGCACGCAATTGACATAATATAGAAAATATACAATAGAAAATAATAATATGTAGTCAAATTAAAAACAATAGAGAGAATAACGTCGCAAGGATGAGCAAGGTTAAGAAGAAATGTTCAACAATGGAAGTGAAGCCTTTTCATCATTATGGAATTGGTTTATTGTACGTATCTACTAAGGTCACTAACGAGAAGAGATAAAAAAAGATCCCTTGACTTGGAATTTTCTTGTGTTGCCTTTTTCGGCAACGTGTACCCCAGGAAAAAACCGAACATTTATTCTCTCTCCCAAGTCAGTTCAAACGTGTACAAAATATCAGTGTTTAATAAAAAATGGGTAAAATGTGTGTAAGCGAAGAAATGTCCAATAAAATATACCAAAAAAGTCGAACAATACTAGATTAAAGTGGAATTTTAAAATGTGAACATGATATTATACCTCAGAGAGAAAAGCGCATGCCATCTCAAAAGTATAAAAATAGGCATTATTACAAATTTTACATACACTTTCCGGGATCTACATCACAAGATCATTTTTTGGGAGACGGAAGGGGACCCGTTTTTGTTATCAGATGCTTTTATATATATAGCACGACTGTATTATGTTCCAATTGATGAAAGATGGACTTTAAACTCCAGTAAGGATGCCGTCGATAACAAACCAGTCTAGGAAATGTATTTTTAGGCAATAGAATACTTTTATGAGGAACCCAAGATAATGAGAACGGCATGGATTCAAAGGGTACCTACCTAACTAGCGTCACGATAAGCGGATAGCTTTAACGTAAATGATAAGCTTTGATACACTACTCGAGTCAAAAAGGAGGAACTCAAAAAATTAAACTTCTAAGCATGCCATACCGTAATTGCCAGTAACTTCCAAAGAGTTGATTTAGAGCAGCATTAGGAAATATATACATCACATTTAAAATGCTAGTTTTAAATCACATTTAAAGTGCATAATTGAGTTACTCTGCACAAGGCTCTCATTGTTGAACCGGTTTGGTATCTGATTTTTATCAGTAGACTATTTTTGGACAGATGGCTAGTTTTTATCAATGCCCTACAATGAAACAGGGCTACTATAAAATGGATCGGTTCACTACTATTTCAGCTATCAATCACTCAACCAACTTTTACTCTACCACCAAAATCACCTCCAGAAAAGTCTCAACCATGTTGAACTGCCGCAAATTGTTTTCGCAAATTCGTGAAGCAATTACTCGAAAGTACGAGGACTTCCGAGCGAGAAGAACTGCAACTGCCATGGAGCCTTTCGTTATTTTAGTCAGAGATGTGAAAGAACTTGGTAAGATTTCACTTGTTCCACAAATTTCAACATTTATATAATCCAACTAATACTAATGTACTTGCTATAGTTGGCTTTTTTGAAGGAGACCCTACTGCTGGCCAAATTGTCTGTCCAACAACAGGGAAACCTCTGCTTGTCTGCCAACGTCCTATTTCATCCTTGAAGTCGTACTACTCTGATACAGAGTCCGCTGGGCATTCTTCGTCTGCTGTTTCCGTTACGGAACCTGATGACTCCCAAGGGACCTTGGAAAGTTCAACTGATTCTGAGGTCGAAAATTTTGGGGCTCCACCATTCGGACATTTTCGGCCATGTCCTAATTGCAATTATTACGCAAGAACTCTAACGGATCTAAATCGCCATTTCATGGCTGAGCATCACGTGACCCCCACAGAATACCCATGTGCCTATTGCCCCGAAAAATTCCCATTTCGGTTCTACCTCATCTCACATTGGAAAGCGTACGGAGAACTTGCACAGTTGCAACAATTATCAATTTTGAATGCTATATTAATAACAAATTTTCCAATTTTTTCAGGAAACACTCTGAACTACCTCGTCCACTGCTCGAAAAAGGATCAGCTCAATGAACCATGTACTTTGTCTAACATCCCACAACTATTTTGAATACATCTAAAAAAATCCTTATTTATAATTGCAATTGTTTTGAAAATAAAATAATTATTACATCAATAATAGTCACATGAATACCTCATTTTACACTCATTTTACCTCATATCACATAAATATACAACAGCACAAGAAATCATGGCCAAAATTTGGGGTCATGTAGATTAACTAAAAATGTAGTTTTTATGAGACTACGACCACTGCTGTGAATTCTGTGAATGGTTTAGCAAGTCAAATGAGAGGCGCAAATAATAACAAAAGTATTAATTAAAACATTGATTAAAATGTACCATATCAGTCCACCTACATGTTCAGAAATCACCATCCTTCTTCAAGGGAAAGGTCAAAAAATTTCTAACCAAGTTCTTCCAATCTGGAATCCACCAAGGAGGGTGCAACTGGTGAACCAGCTGAGATTATCTTTGCTGATGATAGAGAAGCGGACTTTTCTACTTCAGCTTTAGCAGCTATACGAGCAGACCTCCTGGAATACATAGTTTTTGCATATGAAAATAAATAATGTTGGGAGCAGTTGTGCATGTGCAAATCAATTGAACCCGTATTTTTTATACCACCCAGGTTTTGGTCAGATTTTTTTAGTCAAGTCAAATCATTTAGGAATATTTTTTATTTCAGAAAATGTTAACAACCTTTTACATGAAACCTTAACAGTTGGGGTAAGCCTTAAGCCATCCCAAGAGTTCAGTGTGCGGACACAATAACTTCTTTTGTTCTGTAAGCATTTCAACTAGTTCGTCCCTTTTGGGATTACCACGAGCATGGTTGGGAAGAAACAATGCAAAAGTTGTTTGTTTGGACTAAATCTGTTGCCTTTTTCAAATGGACAGCTTTCAGAGGATCAAAGTAAGATGAACAATGGGACTACTTGTCCGTACCAAACTGCAATCGGATTTAATTGCACCTCAGTGAACCAGTGATCAACTGGATCACGTCAACGTGTGGTATAAATTGTGATGATGAAGGAACTAGGTAGCCTCCATTATTCAGCTGCAAGAGAAGCTCCATGTCAAATGAATAATAAAACGACATAAAGTCGCTGACAAACTTTTCGTTCAAACGGAAATTCCCATTCGACTCAGTTATGACTGACTCCCCTACAGTTATTCACTTTATTTATGCACACATGATGCATATTACAGGGTAGGGATTATACAAACTGTCATCAGGTCCATACATTTAGGAAACCTGGCTTTATTTTCTGCGACAACATGCCCAAAGTCCCAATCATCCCTCTATTCTGTTAATTAATTTCATAATTAGCTCATCTTATAATAAATATAAATATATGTGAAAATCAAAAAGGTTGAATGGTTGAATTTGAATTACCTTATGTTCGATTGGGACTATATTGTAACCTTAACCTTGTATGATTGGTAGGAAAGTGCAGGTGTCTCACCTGATTTAGTGCAGTCAATGTCCACTACTTGCCAGTAAACGGGAATATTATGAGCTAAATGATCGCAGGACTCCTATGTGCCATTTTGGATTTATAAATGCACATGTAAGTATGGTTGACTGGAGTGAACGGAACTGTTTCCATGAATCGTGGAAGTCAGCAAATGAGAGAGAACAGAGCCTTACAGGAAAGGTGCATTTTATAAGAATACTTCCGAAGCAGCTTATAGAAAAGTTCTGTGTAGCAAGAATGTTAGAAACAAGAGGGAAAACAAACAATGTGCGTGCATTTATTTTGATTTGTTGACATAATAGAGAAAATATATAATAGAGAAGAATAATATGTATGCCAAGCCACTACAATATATATGACAGGAGGGGCGCTTGTCTGAAAGGTAAAGAAGAAATCATACAGATTTCGTCTTTTATCCGAGCTTGTCTTTGTTTTACATGTTCAACAATGGAAGTGAAACCTTTTCATTATCATGGAATTGGAGACCTTTTCCCTCAAAATATATTATCATCCAAGCATTTCTTCTACAGCCAGTGAAAAAAGTCACTAACGAGAAGAGATAAAAAAAGGATCCCTTGGCTTGGGGTTTTCTGTGTTGCCTTTCTCGGTAACGTGTACCCCAGGAAAAAGGAACCTTCATTCTCCCTCCCAAGTCAGTTCAAAGGTGTATAAAATATCAGTAATTAATACAAAATGGGTAAAATAGGCGTGTCATGTCAAATAAAATATACCAAAAGCATAGAACAAGACTAGATTAAATCTGATTAATACACACTGCACCTGTTAATAAGGATGTTCGCCTAGATATGTATATGTATGCTTTTAGATAAAAATTGAAAAGAAAAAGAGTATAAAATATCTGTGCACAATCATCATCAAGCTCAATTAATACATATGCATTATGTATGTATGTCTATCGATGGAAATCTGCGCCAACACCGGCTGCCAGGAGTACTCACGCAGTTATGAATGAAAAACGACTTTATCCTTATGCTGCGTCAACGTAGTGAAGAAAATGTACTTGGGATGCGGTAGTGGAAAATAAACCAAGTAAAGGGTCAGGTCACCCAGTTATCTGATGATATGTATTGTTGGGTATCATAAGTTCATAGGTATGCACCAGTAAAAATTGTATTTTTCAAATAATTGCTAATGCTCACCAAACAAACAATTATGGCAAAAAAATGTTACATATGCATGAAAATTGCATTTAAATGGAGGAACGTTTATTGCCGATTTGTTTCTATTTATCTCGTTTCGGAGAAAACGGAATATATAATGTTATTGCTATTTCTGTAATTATCCCTTGTCAATTAGTATAGTTTACATACATATTTTTGGAAAAATATTTTCCCTAAAACTCCAGTCAAAGCTTCTGCCTTGCCCATCATGTAAACTTAATGGAGCCAACTGTCATCTTCACCAGACATGTCAGCGTAAAGGAAGTTAGCCAATGCAATTAAAAAGAACATTATGAAAATGTTCAAATGATTCTGGGAAAGGCATGAATGATGACTAAACTTCTGATTAATATGAAAAATTAAGTTAACTTTAATTTGGTTGAATAAAAAGATAAAAACCTTTATTAAACAATTTATTAAAAATCATCGCGGCATTCATTTCAATTCATATCATGTATACAGTATACCTTTGAAAAGACTGGCCAGGTTTAATCCCTTAAGCTTTAAAAAAGGAAAAAAAATACCACCAAAAATGCCATTGTCATTCCTTTGGGGTTTTATTAGGACTTTCAATGCAAGGAAGGGGATCTTTTTCCCTAATTCTTACATTACATTCCATGTAGTATTAACAGGTGCACAATTCAATGGGAATATGGCTAATGAGATCCATAAAACTTAAAATACTTTGTCAGAACTAACTTTAGCTTTAGTTATCACGTTTCAGATCAAAATGGTAATGAACTGGTATCATTTTACCTGGTAGCATTCATTTTGATAAGCCAGGTATATGTATAGTATTTTGTATAGGTAAAAGGTTTTTTTCGGGTAGACCTTTTTTGGGTAGACTTTGGGGATTAATATTGAATGCATTGTTAACGTAAGAGTTCGTTTACCTGTAGTACCCAGACTATGCAATTTTAAGTGCTTATGAAGTATATTTCTAAACGTGCTATCTATAACTACTTTAACTATAACTAGCTTTATCGCAATTATTGTGTTTGATCTAAAATTACCGTTTTCATGTAGCATATTACCCCACCAACTTGAGTAGTTTAAATTTAGCTAATTATCTTTTTAGTATGCATTTATTATATAGGGCTGTCTTTACCTTTTATTGTCTTTTAGTCTTGCCTTATCGATTGCTGGAGTCACTGGAGTTATCCTAATCGAGGCTCAAATATTTCCATCATTAAATTAAAATGAAGAAAAATGCGAAAAAATAATTCATGTTTGATGCAGGCATGTATGCATATGGTAATAAAATGTATATAAATGCAAGAGTGCTTCCAAAATTAATTCATTCAATAGTTCAGTTTTTATTAAAATCAAGTAAAATTGAAGTTGAGGTTTACAACAAGTTGTAATATTAATTTAATGGAAGTGAGTATATGTTGGAGTAGTGTCCCATAGTTCCGTCAGCTCCATAAAGCACAGCCCGGAAACGGTACCAGAAGTCTTGCTGTACCTAAAATATATATATATATATATATATATAATTAGTTATATAATATATATGACAAAAGTACACTGTAAAATAGTTTGTTGACGCAACTTACATTATTAATTACATGCAATTTTCTCCAGGGGTTCAACTTGCAGTAGTAAATGGGGATCCAGGGTTGAAGTTTGTCGTCTGGTTGCTCATTCAAAGGTCCGGTTTGCTGTTCAAGCTTGCAGATTAGGTATCCACAACCAAGATCGAAACCCGGATGATCCATTACTAATAAAGCACCCACGGGAAGCTTCAGATGTGTAATCACTGGAGCTTCTGGTCTGGGAAGAATAGCAAAACGTGAGGTTCCAAAGAAGTTTGAAAAATCCACGAACTGGAAATAAAATACAATTCAATGCATACAATGCAAATATTTGGCAACAAAATACAGGTACTCAAGTTACTCACTCCCACGACAGATTCCCAAAACCGCTCTTCAATTGTAATTGCCGGACGCGATGAAGGAATATGCCTGCAATTGCCAGGACGCAATGCCTCCGCATACAGCGCTGCGGAAATGTTGGGAAGAGTTCCTTTGGAACACAGGGACAGCGGTGCAGTTGGCACAGGGTTGCACGGAACGGTGGCTACCTCAGTCTTTGCATCACTCATCGTAGGCACTAAAATGGGGATAAAATAGAGATGATAAAATGTTCAGTAAAAAACATAAACCAAACATGCTATCACAAACATATATACGCGTTTACATACCAAGTCCTATTGGTACTGGTACAGTTCTTGGAACTGGTCCTTTTCGAACAGCTGCAGCAGCAATCCGGGCAGATCTTCTGGAAGGACCCTGGATCTTCTCAAGAATACATTTCTTACTTCTCCCCATGTTGAAAAATGTTTGTAAATGTAATGGTAGTAAAAGTTGTGGTGTGAGTAGTTGGATGTAAATTAACGGACTGAGGTTATATCTTTTATAGTAGAGTGGTCTTATCCCAAAGTAAGTTCGCATGAAATAGGAGACAATAGGGAGCTTGTTTTTTAGGGTTATCTTTTATCTTAAAAATTTCATTTTAAGGCATTCATTCACGCTACTAATCTCATTTTAGTCTAAGTCGGTACCATGTGTGACAACTTGTCATGTTTAATCCCTCATATGACTTTTCTTGTATTTTGTTGTTGTGATAAATAAAATGCTATTTTGAGAAATATTTTCAGTTGTAAATTTTATTTATTATAGATTTATTGTACATTAATAATTTTTTTGCTTGTGGTGAAGGTGATTTCCCGGCTGCATGTACCCATTGTCCCGTCCCTGGCGAAAGCGACAGCCCTGAGCCGATACCAATAATTTGGCATCAGCTAAGAATAGTTAAAAAAGTATGGTTAAAAAAGACACAATTGAACGCTCTGCATAAATGATTTAGATATTTGCATCATACATCGGAGAAAGTATGGCGGATTTCGTGCGAGATTGCCTTGTAACGCACTGCCGCTCTCCAAGGCTGGTTCAGATCGGTTTGGGGCAGGGGTCCGCATTTTCTATCAATCTGGTAAAACAACATACTTCCAGGTGCCCTTGTCTGTGGCATTTCCATAAAAATGCAAAATTTTCCATCTTCTTCTCTGGAGTAGAGATGAGGGGCTTCTGGTGGCGGAAGTACAAACGAGTACAGTTGCCTTCCAGATTGCCTGTATATTGCCAGCTGAAAAAAGATAAAAAGTCACATACATGAATAGATTGTAATTAAAATGGAATTATATTGAATTAATTAACTTACCTTAAGTGCAAAGTACCAGAAACGATGATGCCTTTGTCGCCATTGGTCCTCAAGCCCAGGAGCAACCAGTACACATGAGACGGCAGCCGTCGCTACTTCAATGGGATTATGGTTGGGTACGGAAGGCGCCGGCTCAGAGTTGCCAGAGTTCACACTCATTTCTAAAAAAAGAAAGATCAGGGTGAGGAGACAGATCTAATGAGATACATGAGTTAGTACTCTCTATTCTTACCGTCCATGAGCCGAGTCATGTCGCCAAGATTTGCCAAAACTGTATTTGGGTTTTGTTTTGGTTTCTTCTCAATCCCTTTCCCCTGGGTTCTGTTCAAAAAGTTCTTGAGTCCCCCCATATTAGTAATAAATTATCAAGTTGCTGGTGAAGTAAGTTATCAAATTGCCGATGAAATAGCTAATGATCTGGCTTCATTTTATAGTAGCCAGTTTTGTTGCTGGAGATAAAAAATATCTGTCATCTGTTTTGATAAGCCAAGATAACATTCAATTAATCAATAAAAGTAAAATGTTACAAATCATTCTAATAACGTTTTTCCTCAAGTAGTTTTTGGGTACATTTTGGGTGGACGACTAACTACTATTTTTGGGACCTTAAAGGAGTAACTTTACAATGAAGGCATTGTTAACTCAAAGGTTCATTTACCTCCAGCATCCCAAATGAAAAGGGCCTTTGAGAAAAAATTCATATAAAAAAGGGCCCTGTTTCTCAACATTATCATTACACTCTCATCACTGCTCCTTTGAAGTACACCACCACCACCACAATCTAAATCCTCCAAAATCCATCATCATCATGGCATCTCTACAAGCAAAAATTTTGTAAGTTTTAACTTTGCTGCAAGTTATTTATTATTTAAATTACATGATTTCTAATATTTTTTGAATTTTTATTTAATTTTTGTACAGGTATACACTACTCGTACTGGTTGCTTTTGATGGGGTCTTTGCGGTGCCAGTCGAACAGGAAACCGATCTACTCCTACAGAGAGGGAAGCGGGCATTGATTTATCCTTTGGTGAAAGGAATCGCAGAGGGAATCAGACAAGCCATTAAGCTGAGAAGGGTGAAACGGGAGGGAAAGGTGGCAAAGATGGCCAAGGACGTCGCCAAGAAAGTCATTGGTCACGTAATCGTTGCAGCTGTCACCGGATAACATCCCAAGATGCCCTCCAATGATTTATTCATTATGATATATTAATAACAAGATTTGCAAAATAAAATAAAAATCCTTCCAATTCCTACATTACATTTGTACGGCTACACATTATTTATGCACTGTTTATGTTGAGTGAGTTTCATAAAAAAAAGACTTGAAGGTTGGCTGCTTTTAGCCAAAAATATATAAGCCTACATACGAAACCTTCGTAACTTCCGGTGACTGTGAAACTTCATAATTTGAATAACTATACTATTGAATACGCATTGGGAGCTTCCAAACATTATGCACCTGTTACATTTTACTCAAAATCTTAAAGGCTTAAAGTTCTAAATAGTCATGTCATGCATAAAACTATTTTACTTTGAAAAAACTTTAATTTTTGAGCTAATTAAATATTACCTATTTTACGATGAGATCCATGGAATTCAGATTCAAATTCGTTGAAAGACCGATTTAATGAAAACCATATTCAGTTTCCCAATTATAGCTGATACCTACATATAAATATATTCCTGGTGAGGTGTTACATTCCAGGATATTACATTCCCTATAAAAATTAGCAGTCACCTTTATAAAATATTTGACTTTGATTTGAATTCCACTGTGGACAATTTTCGGGTATTTTAGATAGGGTAATCTAATATATCATGCATGAACTAAACTGTCAATTTTATATAGCATAATATGTAGGTGCATTAGTAAATGCGGTCACTATTACCATTGTAATGTGTTTGTAGCATTCTAGACAAGCCTATTTTATCCATTGTTCCCATAATATAGCCATTCCCGCAATTTTGATGGTTTGACGAATTAAAATACTCAAGTCAAATCCTCGTCACTTCCAGTTTAGTCATTTTGTTCCAGCAACTAATAGACATTACATTAGACTAGGGACACGTATTAGATCATAAGCTTTTTAGCTATTTTTATGCCTAAAGCATAATTTTGTAACAGCTCATCAATTTAATTTTAACACAAATCTGTGCTGTGCATTTTTGGATTGCGAACATTTCACTTGTTGGACGTGATAAATTCGCAATGTAATAATTATCAAGAATTTGCTCCCAATTACTGATAGGATATTATGCAATGAATTTTTAAAATAGAAATCAATAGCAAACGTGGTTCAATGCACTCACAGATAGACACTCACAATAGAAGCTTTACTAGATAGGCCTTATTTTGGGTTAAGCTTATTCAGTACAGTTAAAGTCATTGTTTAATAATGCACCGTTTGAGCGAGATTATTTCCAATATAAAATGGCTATATTTATAGATGGTCACAGCCAATTCCAGGAAAAAAGCACTCTTATATTTCCATCATAATTTCTAGATAAATAATAGTTTGTTAACTAACATTTTCAAACCATGCAATTAACGCAAGGTCTTATCAACTGCTTTTAACCTTCGGACTTCATATTGTGATGAATGCTTGCTTTGATACTTTTTCCTTTTACTCAAAATCTAAATTGTTACCCTTGTCAATGTCAGAATGAAAGGATTAGGCAAAGGGGATCAGTATAGTATAGTAGTATCCGCATTTTTTTCGGTTGACGGATTAAAACACTCAATATATCTATTAAGAATATTACAACCAAATATTTAGCATAAAAAAGCCTACAAGCATGCTTTGATGGCTTTTTCCTTTAAAAGGCTAAGGTAGACGAGTTAAACTATTTTCACTGAAACTGCTCTATTATTATATACATATTTAAAAAAAATTGCGTACTTTCATCGTTTTATATAAGGCTACATAGTTTGTAATACTAAATCAGTTACAAGAAATATTTATTCTTACAAGCTACCAACCCTAATCAATCAGCGCCTAACCCTAACCCTTTATTGCGTAATCAATCCCAGAAATTACATTAGCTTAACGTTTTATTTAATTGGATAAGATGCATTGCAAATTTATATATTTTGGTGTAGGTGACAGCAAATTCTAGTTATATCTTGCCCAGCTACCAATTAACATGAATTTCATTTTGGTTTGAAAATTTTCCATCCATTTTTTACAAAATAATAGTGCAGTTTGCAATGCTACACTTGAACAAGCTTGTAGCTACCAAGTTTTTATAGCGTAATATCCCATTTGAAGCCTTTATTACTCTATTACCAAAATTTAAGTAGATTGATTATTATAGTCATTACCAAAAGTGTAGTAGGTCAAATTATAGTGTAGCTATAAACTTTTTGACCAAATTTTATAGCATTATAGGCACCGGATTTTATTTTAAGGATTATCAAAGGAAGAGGTGAGCTAGCAGGTCGCTTATAATTCGCACTTCATTCATTTTAAATTTAATTCCGGCAGAATTCTACCAATTCAATTTCAATTCACCATGGCTTATCAGTATTAATTCATAACTGTTTGGAAGCCTGCATTAATTACCAATTTAATTTTGTACAGCTATCAATTTAAAAGGCATCTTTTAAGGATAAAGGAAAAGGTAAACTAATTTTTGTAGACTTTATAACAATTTATAATAGTGCATCTACCAAGTTTTCTTCCAATTTCATTCATTTTGTTCAATATCACGATTTCCTATCTATTTATACTTGTACTTCTAACGTGCATAATCTAGTACTTTTTACTGTCAACAAACTGGAAAATTGCTTATAATTGCTTGCTATAATATCCCTTACGCATCGTACTTTCTAATTTTATAGTACCCCATCTATTTTATTCGAAAACGACCAAATTTTATCTACAGTTATAAGCTTTCGTCCAAAATATCCCATTTCATTTTGATCGAAATTTAATTTTACAAAACATTATTCACTTTAAGATCTACTCTTTATGAATACTCTTATGATCAAGGTTAATATGTAGTACTTCTTACTATAGTTTATGTATATGTGCAAAATATAGTTTGACTACTTGGAAATAAGCAAGCTCATAATGCATTATGATGTGACACTCATTATCCATCAATAAATAGAGCCATAATAATGGTCCATTTATTTAGTATTTTCTTATTAAGTAAGAAGCATAAATTCATGCATATGATAAGGGGTT